>VYYJ01000476.1:0-55681 GCA_021029165.1 Cyphoderus albinus
GAGGTAATAAGTGGTTTGTTTTAATTATTTATCTTTGCTATTGAGTCTTGGTCGCAGAGGACCGAGGTCGCAGAGAACGCTGGTCGGAGGTGCCATGGTCGCAAGTGGCCGAGGTCGAAGAGTATACCTGGTCGCAGGTGGCCGTGGTCGAAAATTTACCCTTGGTCGCAAGTGGCCGCGGTCGCAAGGGGCCGGTAACGCATGTATAACTTTTCATGTGAGGTCTAACTGTACTGTTTACTTTTTGAATAGTGTTCTTAACAATAACAATTGACACAAGACGGTAAGACATTTCCGGTTTAAGACATATTATCCGTCAAGTGGTTAGAAAAAGACTCATTGCCAATTGCCATCAGTTTCATCTTTTCGGCTTAAAACTCAAAAGTCGATTTTCTTGTTGATTTTTGGATGTCGTCCTGAAAGTGTGAAATCAGCCATAGTGTCGTTCCGTTCGCGTAGTTTCAGTTGCTCTTCTCTTCCTTCTACATTATACAGCTCCACTTCATTCCATTCCAAGTCCATGCTGCTGTAAAATAGTGTAAAAGTCAAAAATTTGACAGCAGCTCAGCAGCGTTGTTGCTTGCTTGCATTGCGCATTGTTTACTTGTTATGAAGTAATTGTTGAATCGTGAGACCGTGAGCAAGCGAGCTTGGGAAATTTCTGCACATCTTCAGTTCACCAAGTCCGTTGTTTCAGTTTCCCTGTGTGAATTCTTTTGAGTGACATTTAAAGCTTCGGTTTGGTTAGACTGTGGGTAAATAAAAGGTATGTTTCCGGTTCATAAAATATTCTTTTGATGTCTTTTTACTTGTGTTCAGTTTAACTGTGGGAACAGTGGGAAGGGTTCGTTCCGTCTCCGTCAATTTCAACACAACACATGGGTATGGAGGTAATTTGTGTGTGGTTTATTAGTTTTTTCTCAAAACATCAGCTGTCTGGCAGGGTAGTGACAGTTATCCGAGAATTAGTGAGTTTGTTTAGGATTACTTTTTTCAATGTGACGTTCAGGTTCGCTCAGTTCGCTGGTGTTCTTAAATATCTAGCATTGCTCAATGCATCTTTTACATTTGAAGACTTGTGTAACTTTCAGAAAATTCCGGTAACACATTCATTATTTCATTTTTGCTTGGAACGAGAAGGGTGGTGATATTGATAATAATTGACATTGAATTAGATAGTTGACAAATGACATTACCATATGGGCCATATCAGATGCGAGATCGGCTTATCGATTTCATGATTTTAGTCTCGTTAGATGAAGTAGCATATCAGTCAGTTCTCAGTTGTAACCTCGCAAAGAAAACGAGGTGATTTTGCAAGCAATCCTTGCGTTTGTGCCTTTGTTGTGTTGTCACTGTCAGCATTGCGCTTGTCCGCCTACATCACACTCATTTCGTCTTTGTCTCCTTCCAGGCTTCACTCAAAACTGGCATGATCATGCAGAATAAAGAAAAATGTTGTTAGATTCGAATAATTTCTTTGTCGAACAGTTTTTGAGTTTTTTCTCAAAAGGAGTTCGTAGTTCACTCAGTGTTACCCACCCAATTTCTGATTTCCCTTTAAACTTTATTTATAACTTGTTGGAATTTTTTACTTTGTTAAAGGAATAATGGTGTCTCTTCACTCTTGACTGAGAAAGTCTGGAAATTGAGCTCTCACTACCTGAGGTTTTCAACAGGTGCCAAAAACTAAAAGAAGTGTATTTTTGAAGTATTTGCTCATTGCTCAAATCATAGCCAGTTAAGATGGCTATGAACGGTAACAGTTTGAGGAGCCCCACCAAAAGTCCAAAGAATTTGGACGTGGAGGAGAAGAAAGAAATGAGAGAAGCTTTTGATGCCGTAAGTTAATTAAAAAACCAAAAACTTAGACAATTTGTAGTAAGAAAAGTAACTCAATTTCAGATTAATGATTTTTTTACTTGTTTTCCAGATTGATAAGGATGGTAGCGGAAATATTGATTACGGTGAGTTGAAGGATGCATTAGATCTAGTCGGCCATAAACTTCCGGGTTGGAAGGTTCGTAGACTTGTCGAAGAAGTTCTGGCCGTAAAGCAGACCCCCAACAAATTGTCATTCCGTGACTTTGAACGGGTAAGCATAAGTATTTTAATTTCATGTGAATTAAAAATTTTACCATACGCTACCGATATTTAATTTTTATTTTGTTCAATGTGCGATTTTTATTCTTTTGATGAACAGTTGTGCAGCAACCTGAAAATGAAAGATGTAGCCAGTACTTTCAAACAAGTAGTCTCTAAAAAGGAAAATTTGCAGACAATCGGAGGAATGTCCGACGCCTCCAGTGAGGGCACAACACATTCTGTGCGCATCGAAGAGCAGCTTGCCTTTTCCCATTGGATTAATGACCATTTGGGCCATGACGTGGATTTAAAACATTTGTTGCCAATCGATGCTGAAGGGAAAACCCTTTACGAGAAGGTCAAGGACGGAATCCTTCTATGGTATGTATTGTTGTTGAACACTGGTCCACAGTCTGTGGAACAGATTATGTAACTGTCTATTATTCTGCGGGAAAGTTGGACTGTGAGGTAACGATACGATTTTATTTTTCCAGCAAAATAATCAATCACTCATGCCCGGATACTATTGACGAGCGAGCTATTAACAAGAAGAACTTAACTCTGTACACAAAACATGAGAATCTTACTTTGGCTTTAAACTCTGCACAATCAATTGGCTGCAATATAGTCAACATTGACGGTAATGATTTGATGGTCGGCAAGCCCCATCTAGTTCTGGGTTTGTTGTGGCAAATTATTAGGGTGAGAAACATTTTCTACTTTATTTTATTTAAAATGACATATGCTAACCAAATATTGGCCTAACAGTAGAAATGCAGACATTGCTGACTCCGCAACATATAAAGAAATAATTATTAATAAATTTATAATTTGTAATCGTTGTTTATTGCAGATTGGGCTATTTAGTCAGATAACATTGGAACACTGCCCGGGTCTGGCAAACTTGTTAATGGACGGGGAGAAGATTGAGGATTTGATTCGCTTGCCTCCCGAGGCAATTCTTTTGCGCTGGGTCAATTTTCATCTCCGACGTGGAGACTCCGGGCGCAAGTGCAGTAATTTTAGCTCAGATATTCAGGATTCTGAAATTTACATTGCTTTGTTGTCCGAAATTGCTCCTGAAGACTCAGGTGTTAACACGAAGGAGGCCTATTATGTAAGTCACGCGTATCGTAATTTGAATTTAAATGCTAATTTTGCTTTGATTACTCGTATTGTCGTATTCCTTTCGTATATCTGCACCATCAAGTCTAATGCGACCGCAAATAATTTATTTTATTAGGAACGTGACCCCATCCGACGGGCAGAGCTAATGCTGATTGAGGCGGAGAAACTTGGGTGCCGTTCCTTCGTAACTCCACAGGACATCGTTAAGGGAGTGCACAAGCTTAATTTGGCTTTTGTTGCTAATCTTTTCAATAACTATCCCGGGTTGGATAAACCTGAAAGTGCCGAGTTAAGTCAGATTCTTGAGAATATGGAGGAGTCGCGAGAGGAAAAGAGTAAGTGAAGGAACGAGTCTTTTATTTCCTTTTTAAATAATCATAGAACGTGGAGCAATTATATAATATTAATATAATTTTGGTTTATTTCTGCAGCCTATCGCAATTGGATTAATAGTATCTTACCAATGACTGATAACAAGGTAAAAGAGGTACAGTACCAAAGCTAAACAATTCGTGATGTTTTGGAAATTGGGATGCGAGAGAGAGTGAAGTTTCAATTCAAATGTTTTCAGGGACTTGGCAGCGCCTCACACGTGAACTGGCTCTATTCGGATTTGGCCGATGGTCTGGTCATTTTTCAGTTGTACGATATCATTAAGCCAGGAATTGTTGATTGGAATCGGGTGCACAAGTAAGTTCCACTCTTGCGGATCAAAACTTTCTTTGTTGTGTATTATTATTATTATTACGCTTTCTAAGTGGTTCTAATTCTAATATCTTACAATTTCAGGCGCTTTTCCAAGCTGAGAAAGTTCATGGAGAAGTTAGAGAATTGTAACTACGCTGTTGAGTTGGGCAAGCAACTTAAGTTCTCACTTGTTGGCATTGCTGGACAAGACATTTCGGACGGTAATCCGACTCTTACAATGGGTAATAATCAAAATCACTATTTATACTGCTATGAGTCAATGTTATGTCAATGCTAAAAATTGTAAAACGTATTGCGTAACTAAATTGAATTATTTTGTTCGGGATTAGCTCTTTTGTGGCAGCTAATGCGCGCTTACACTTTGTCGCTGCTCGCTCAACTGACCAACAGTGGGGACCCAATCGTTGAACAAGAAATCATTCAATGGACCAATGATAAATTGAGCACTGCAGGAAAGACCAGTCGCATTAGAAATTTCCAGGATGGCAGCATTGCAGATGGTCGTGTTATCATTGATCTAATTGACTCGATCAAGCCCGGAGTAATCAACTACGAAAATGTGAAGGAAGGTGGAAACCCCGAGGTATGACTTAATCAGCTTACTTAAGTTGAAGTTTGTACACACGTTTTAATTTACTTTTCTAATCATGAATTAATTCTAACATTCTTGTAGGATAATCTGGCTAACGCAAAATACGCTGTCTCAATGGCACGAAAGATCGGTGCCAGGGTTTACGCCCTCCCAGAGGATATAGCCGAAGTCAAGAGTAAATTGGTAATGACAGTTTTTGCCTGTCTTATGGCGGTTCGTTTATAATCTTGTTGGTTGTGTAAGCAACATTCCTCTATGAATTAAAATATTGTTAGAGTAGAAGATTCTTTTATCCACTGTATTAATAGGTTTTAGTGTATAGGAAAAAACTCATCCAGACAAGAGAATTGTATTGCAATTTACATTTTAAATGTGTTTACATTACTTACTCAACTCAAGAACATTCAGCAGAAAATAATTTATGTAACAAAACGAAATGTGTCATGTATGTCATCCTGAATACCTAATGTTGTATTGAATACAAAAATCATGTGCTCATACTAACTGTAATGTATTAATAATGCTAGTAGTAATAATACGTTGTTTGTAATCTCATTTGTGTGTAAAACTGTACGATAAATTAAACTAGACTAGAGTTAGTGACGCTGATAATGGAAGAATTTAAACTGTAGAGAAACCTTTTAAATTCGTTCATATTATAACTAAGCTGCTTCTGTGTAGAGCAGCTAAATTGTGCTATTGTATCTTTTGTAAAATAACCTATTACTAGCTGCTAGCTTCTAGTAGATTCTGCTAATGTACAGTTAGTGTGAGGAAGAGTTGAGTTGAGTTTTAAAAACCGGATCATTTCTTTGTGTAACTTCTTCTTGTATACTCTCTTTCTGAAATGTATTTTATGATATGTATAAATTATGTTACACATGCTGTGCTTAGAAAGTATTTTCGCAGCACTGCTGTTACTTGTTACAGCAGATTTATGATGAAGTCTGAAGATTCATTCATTCCTTTCCTTTAATTTTGAAAGGCGAAAGTGGGTAATCCTTTGATCATTGGAATGAAAGATGTGTTGTTGGAAGTGTATGGATGGTTTCACAGTATTTTAATTAAGGCATCTTTCCATGGTACAAAGAGCCAATCCAATGGTTGAGTTCCCATCACATGGAGAAATGCTCAAAAAATTACTTCACGATCCACTTCATTGTAACAGTAACCTAATTATAGTAATTCTACTTCTAATAATAGTGTACTGAAAACTTTAATAAACAATAACTTGCACAAGTTGCAAAATATGCAATTAAACTAATGAGAAACGTATGCCATTGATCCAACTAATAAATAAATATACGCTATTTTGAATAACAGAGTATTGAATTTTTAATATTAGGTAACGACTAATTTTGTTTCTTGCTATTACCAAAATGTTACGAATATCTTCGGACTTCTGAGAAAGCTTTACAAAAATACTTTTATACAACTACCTAAAACTAAATTGACTTGGATTCGTTGTTGACGTGAAATGAGCTGAGATTAATACAATGAGTACATTGCATTGGGGTAACAAGTTACAAAGATACGATACGAAGTTCAGCTTTTCTTTTGCAACTTGGATAACATTTTAATAAATATTACCTTGTTCGGATGTATTATTAATATAATTATTATCATTATTATAGTTACTTCATGTAGAACCTTCGAAATTTCTATTGAGTAAAAAATATTTGTATTATTGTGTTGGAGTAGATACAAACGATGATGTGTCATGTCGTTACAAAATCTCCGCCGATAACTTTTCTGGCAAAGCGCTAAATGACAGAATGTAAGCAGTTAACAAATTTAATCAGTAACTTCATAAATAAGTTGTTGAAGGACAAATTTTTGTGTATCATTATAATTCGCTACGTAAATCGAACAAGCTTTATAATAAATATGAACCATTATTACGGAAGCTGAACAGATTGAATTATTGCGCATTTTCTTGCTGCTTTCTAAATTAAAAGCTACCTCCTTTCATTTCCCCATTTTCTTGTTCAGGTTCCTGGTCACAAACAACTGAACTGCGTAAGTGGTTATAAATAGTGGAGAGTCTTGTGGTCCCGATCTCACACAAATTAGGGCCGATTATATTATGTTGGAAAACTTGGCCAGCTCTAGCCTAACATCCATCTTTGTACATATATTCTGAATGAGTGAGAATATGAAACTCCAGCGTGTTCAAACCATTGAATTGAAGGGTAATCGAATTACACAGTTCAGTTTCCAGCTGCTTCCTATTTCATCTGTTTGACATGAGGCAACTGGAAACATTACAACCGGCAGGTTTTCTGCATTATCTCCGCGCCCCAAATGTCCTGCCTCAAAACTCAAAACTACCCAAGTGTAACTTTTTTCCTCTTGACAAACATGAAAAAACAAGCGTAGTTTTAGTTTTTAATAAATGGTGCTGATAAGACAAAGGAACGATTGATTCATACATCTTTGAGTTACCACAAATGCGTAGGTGTTGGTAACCTGTAATTGTAATAATTGTATTAGGAAAGGTATCCCATGATCCCCTCTAATTAGCAATTAGTCTTATACTTGCCAATAATAGCTGTGGTTGACTTCAATGCTTAAAGAATGTGGGAATCTTGTTTTGTGCCCACTCAACTCAGCTTTGATGAATTCCATGTTGGAGGGTAGATTGAGGTAGAGCAGAGCAACATTGGTTTTTTAGTTCCATTCCCCTTCTCTTGTCCTTCAGTGATTTTTCTACCAGTTAGAAACTCTGTCCGCGGTTAGACAGACCCATAATATGTAATGGTAATTGTTGTGTGTGTGCGTTCAGGCTGAAGAATGTCGCAAGAAATAAATAACGTAATCAGACAGACGCTCTCTATTCTTCTCCGTGGTTTATTAGTCTGGTGATTTTGACATGGTGCATTCTAATCAAAACCGACTCGGAGCTTTGCTCACGAGGAAAATACTAATTATAAAGTGACTGGAGGGATGCAATGTGTCCAGGTTTTGCAGAGCAACGTGACATTTCATAACTTCATACGTGCAAAATTTCTCAACACCGAACGTTGTAAACGAGATGACGATCTTTACTTTTACAGTCGCTTGGGGTATACGTATTTACGTAAGCTTTGGCCGAGAGCTCTACTTTCAACTTTCAATATACTCCCGCAGCCTCTCCTCCTGTCAATTAATGTCATGTACAGACATAAAAATGTATGAAAATTTATATAAATAGGCATGCTTGCTGAATATGATTTAAAGTTACCTGTCAGTTTCAACATCCGCGTTTCTTGCGTCATTTTTTAATTCATTAAAATGACAAGTTGTAGCAATTCTGAAAATACATCTCGTTAATGAAAATTATGTTTTTCCTTGGAATGTACACGTAATGAGAAAGCTAGGTGGGCCAAAGTCTCTTATTTTTTCACGTCATCAGTAACTTTCCATTTCATTTGGTCACTCCCCCATTGGCAGTCACATCTTTCCTGCTCTTTTTCGTGAGAGGCAAAAGTTTCATTTTCACGTGATTTTTCTGCCTTTGTAACACAACTTCGGGAAATTATTTAACTCTATTTTTCCGCCCTGTCCCAGAGGCCATTATTTATAATAACAGATTTGCAGGATAGAGTAAAAAAAGATGTACCAGTGATTTAATTGTAGCGTGTTACATTTAAAACAAAATGAAAGAAAATAAATCTCCTGCATTAACTTCTCAGGTCGGAACAAATGATGTCAATTTGAATATTTGTAATTCCAGGAGTGGAGC
The DNA here is from genome assembly GCA_021029165.1 of Cyphoderus albinus. Taxonomy (NCBI): domain Eukaryota; kingdom Metazoa; phylum Arthropoda; class Collembola; order Entomobryomorpha; family Paronellidae; genus Cyphoderus; species Cyphoderus albinus. The sequence goes on from VYYJ01000476.1 coordinate 8,238, forward strand.
AAGGACGTTGTGGAGGAGCTTCGCTGGCTGTTTTTAAGCCAAAAATAGATTTCAAATGTTGTTGGATAACGTTGCCGGGGATAATTTAGTGTTGGGAACACAAGAAAGTTATTTAATTAGTACCAGAAAACTTTCTGGGACTCATTCATTCTGCTCTATCCGCTATCTCCTTTTATTTTTCTCTTCTGTTATCCGCCTTACTCAACTCATCGGCAATCCGCAGCGTCTCCAAAAAATTACAAAGACTCTTTACTTTCTCGATGACGATGACGATTACATCGAGAACACTCATGAGGAAGTTTACGTACTTCTTAATGAAAGGAAAAGTGAGTTAAGAGAAAAGGAACAAAGTTTTCCTCCTAATCTCCCTTTTTCTTCTCGGAGGTCATCCGTCTTTCGTTTGAGAAAGATATAGCTTTCTATGTAATCAAGTGGAATAGCCTGTGGCCTGCCTGCACCCTTTTTAGCCCATTTTCCCTCGCTTCGGTGAACATTGGTACATTATGTTATATTTATGGCGACAAAACAAATGAAAATTTCATGCACACACACGTTATACGTACCGTTGTAGTTGAGGTTTGTAATGTGATCATGTCCCTTTCGCCCACGGTCGATAATCTTCTGTAACAAGTTTTAAGCAGGAAAGCGGAAGCGACCCAACAATTTTTCTCTTGCCGGTGGCACCCGAAAGTGAAACAATTCAATTTGCATCATATTCGTGACGATAATGATGCTGATGGTGATAGCATGTCGTGACGAACTTTTTATCCCTTCAAAAGAACCATTCTTGCTGAAAGTGGGATGAGTAGAAAAAAGAGGCTTAAGTGCTTAAACGTGATTTTCCCGGAAATAACATTCATAACGTCAAGGTCACGTTTTGTACCCCTAAAAATCCTCAGCGATATATTAAATCATTGGTTTTGCTAACCTAACCACATTATGTACGAATAATATTATCTTGTTTTGCGAGCAACTGAGTTTGAAAAATGTAATTCATTGACATTATTCTAGCCCACCCACGTGGAATTGCATCTGCTACAGTTGAGTTAGCAACGCAAATTCTTTTTAGCTCCACTTTTTCTCTCAATTCAACGATTCAACACAAAAGGTTTAAATATTTACTTGTCCTTTAAAATTCCATGTTGTTTACTTCATTTGTAGGTATGTAAATGATGCACTTCAGTGTGTTTTATTTTATGAACAGGAAGGAAAATTGTGTTACATACGCGGCATCGTTTATACTACTATAATTAGTGCTGAACTAGTCTAGTTACTAGTGGCATATTTGCAAGCACAATTAAACCCATACCCATGTTCATGTATCTCCTTTTATCGGAGAACGGGTTGGGTACACTTTAACCCTTCCATGTTAAAGGGCCAATTAAATGAGCAATTAACATAAGAAGAATATCCCCAATTTTCAATCACCACAAATCCGTCCCTATTTTTTTGGCCTATCACCTCATGCATGCGGGTCTGACCGACCTATCGACTAGCGGGCAGATGTCGTAGTTTCCTTGCAGCATTAATGTCGATACAGTAGGGTTAGGACCTTAGCCAATGCATGAGTTAATCTCATGTGGTGCGAATGTTGGCGTCATGGACAAGAAACTCTATCGGATGTAATGCAAATGTATATTCAAATTAACTATAAAACACGGCGAAGCCGGGCGGGATATCCAATGTTAGATGGGGACTTGTTCATATGTTCATAATTGCTTGTTTCTCCTAGTTTCATTTCATTCCGTTTGGTAGACTAAATTTTAATCACCAAGAGACATATTATTTAGAAACTCGAAAGGAAACCCTTACGATTAATGTAACATAACGAAAATTGGAAAACACTTTACATTTCATGGTACGGATATGGCATTTAGGATGCACCCAAGTTGGTTGCTACAGGTTAATAAATAAGTGAAAGTAAATACCTAATCATTGGTCATTGAATTTTTGAAAGATTAGATGAAAAAAGATTTGGTCAGCAGCTTTACTAGTTTCGTCGGTTAATCTGGTTGCGCAGATTGAAGATTGGTATAAAATTAACAAGGTAACTTTTTGAAGGTTTACATGGTGCTTGTTGAATCAGGGTAATACAAAGAGTAGAGAAAAGTCATCTCTCATCTGCTCCTATTTCTTTAATATTCTGGACGTAAAGAAATTCTAATACATAAAAGGGTTTCGAGAGAAAAATAAATAAACTGAATGGTCTGAATGAAGACAGGTGAACAAAATAAACATGAAGATAGAGAAACAAATACAGGGCAAACGAAAATAGTCTGCGAAACCAATCCATAATTAGCCTTTGCTTAGAGAAGTTTTTTTGTTTCTAATTGTGTCAGGAATTAGGCATGAATTAGATGAGCCAAACGGAGTTTCTTCAACAGCTTCTCTTTGCTTGCTTCACCTCTCTGAGTGAGTAGACCAGAAAAAAAGACACGACTCGCATCCCATGTCAAGTGAGAGTCACGAGAAAAGTTATAATTGCATGCTTTGTGCCTGCTTTCCTTCCTAACTAGACAGGACATATCAAAGAGCGAAAGATTTGGCTCGTTTAAATTGGCTTTCCTTTTCTGACATCATTATATTATGGTATATACATCCCATTTTACTCATTCCTGACATTTAGCAGCATGAATTTATTTTACAGTCCCTTTCATTTTCCTCTTTCTTCCTTTTCCCTTTCTTGTTCTCCATTCATGTATCATTAGGAGATTTACAAAGCTTTGGCGAAGATTAAATGAAGAGACGCGTCACTATCACCAACATCGCCACCCCCGTTTTCTTGCGTTTTAGGTGACTCAATTTTAACGCTAAAAATGTGTACGTACGCACACTTTTTTTCTCTGTCTGTCGTCTGCCTCTCGAAACATTATGCACGGTTTATTGGATTTCATTTTTTAGCCCTTTGGTCTCAACTGTCTCCAGTCTGAATCTAGATATTTTACTTGTTCAGCTCCACTGGTGGTGAGTGAATGGCAATTGTGGAACAGCAGCTGTTGAAATAATTCGGGTAAATGTTCTTTTATTGATAACAGCTTTTCCCGTTCAAACATGCATGTCATGCGACCCCCAGCAAAAACGCGAAGACGGAGAAAAGCGGAATTGCTTTTTCTCTGTACTTTTCCTATGCGCTTCTCTACTCTTCGTGTTGCCTTGCTTTCTCGTCCTTCCAGCGCTTCTTCATATTACGATGCAGCCTCTCGCTCTCCTTTCCCCTAGCATTCTTGTTTTTGGTGTTCTGTCTCGTCTTGTCTTGCCTCTCGCGTAATATGTAGTTCGTATTTCACCAAGCACTTGATTCCGTGTTCGAATTGAAATAGCTGTCCATCAGTGAACCGCTTTGGAAAGGAAAGCTGGGTCTTGACTGACTGTGTGAGTGACTGAATGACTGAAGTCACAATTTAATGTGCACGCGGAGGATTTTTCTTTCTTGTCCTTGTGCCATGTATCATCATTATCATCAGCGGCAGCACCAGGTCGTTTGTTTCCCGAGATAAAGTTACTTACATGATCTCCGCGGAGAAATAACATGGCAGCCACTCAAATGCCACATAGGGTGCCAGTGACCATCTATTTATTTTCCTCTTTCAGACAGGCAGAAATCAGAGAAAAGAGAGTAAAATAAACAACTCGGGGCAAATCATTTGATTGCAAGCGTGTAATTCCCCGTGCGGTTGTTCATTTTCTTGGCGTTCTCCATACATAAATCATTTTCATTGTGTTGGTTTAGGTTATGGATGATCTACTATAAACAAAATCCACGATATGACGAGATGTGCGGAAATTAATCATTTTATTGCAGGTCATGACAATTCCATGAATCTTAAACAGAATAGATTCCCTATGGCCATTTGCTCTCGCTTTGATGTCTCTTTGTGAATTTTCCTGGGTTTTCTTAATTTACACCAGAATGTCCCATCCATCCACTGAAAGTCTGCTTTGTTCTGGTTCGCTCTAATGCAGAAATCCCGGCGGCGGGTGTGTTGCTATTTTTGTCCTTTCTTAGATTGCACGTCAGTGTCCGGTGAATGCCATTCCAGTCACGCGGTATGTTTCTTTTGGCACGATTTCTTCAAAGAATAAGGCGCAGAGAGACTTTCTTCTTATTATTATTCTCTCTACATGTCAATCACGAAAACTGTGGTGCGGAGGGAACTGCTATAATAATGGCGTGTGATTTCGTGAGTCTTGACCATGATCATAATCGCGAATGGGAATATGACGCCAGACCAAGACGTAAGCCGATGTTCACCTAATTTGAATCCCACATTAAGAAGCGTCGTGATCATAAACACGTGTTGATAAACTTCTCACACTATTCCATTTTGCAAAATATTACGCCTGAGCGTTTTCCCACGTTTTATGAGGAAGATAACCACAAAATGGGAAAGTTTATGTGCGATGTAATGTGCATGCCAATGTGGTTTTCTTCTCCGTGTAATTGTAAGACGAACAAGGATTTTCTTACATAAATGAGAAAACATGTCTACAGAAATCCGGGCCGCCTAAATATAAACGTCGCACCGGAATTTCAAGGCATGGATAATCAAGGAAGGAAGCAAGGTCAATTCTGTCTGAAAAAGCTTGAAGAAATTTGGACATTTGGAGAAGCCAGACCGAGAAAGAAAATGGGAATTAAGCTCATGAATTACAGTAATGATTATCATTTATTTATTACGAACATTTAAATATATAATAAGTAATAGTTTATTACTAGTAGAAGTAATGGGTAATAATGGCGTAGTGTAATGTGTGCTACATCGATAATTTTGAGATTATACATTAAACTACATAATTTATCGTGCTTCTCTTCTCTCCACTGTTCCACTGTTTGAAAAGTAGTCTATCTACAACCGTACTGCAATAGTCATAAAAGTAACAATAAACTTTTTCGTCCAAGAAAAGAATATCGCTTTCCCGAGAATAGAAAGCCTCACTTTCTCACAACCATTCTCACTCCACAACTTTTCCTTTTAAGGTACCGGAGTAGACCACTTTCTTTGATTTTCTCTCTTCTAATTGTCTACTCAGTAATAAGAGAATATTTAGCATCTAGGAATTGTATTGAATAAACCTATTATCTTTTTACGTGTACAATCTACAAGCTATACAAGAAAATTTTATGTTTGCTATCAATACATTTACCTTACATACTTATTATAAATTACGTTATTCACTCTTTAATTGAATTATGGTAGTTATTATTATTATTCTTATATATGTACTTTGCCAAAGTAAATACCTTCCTATTTAGCTACAACATGAAAATTAATTGGTCTAGGAAACGATCACATCTTAAGTACCACACACGGTCACAGACAGTCTGATAGGAAAGGGAGACGAGTAAATTAAGTCTGGAAAAATGTAAACGTTTAAAGTTTTAAATAAGCAAATGAGACTAGAGTACAATATTTCTTAAAGAGAGACACTCACGCTGAGAAAGACAAAAGTGAAAGAATGACTCTCCTCCAATAAGAGAACATTTCGCTTCCCTACACAAAATTAATTAAGTCCATTTTCTCTCTACATTTTCAGTATTTAATGGCGTTGTAGTGACCGCCTACCTCACTCTCCACACCGGAAGAGTCTACAGAGCAGTGCAATGCTATGATTGTGAAAGTCAGAGAGAATGACATACAAATCTACCGAACTTTACCACTACTCTACTATTTCATTGAAATTTATTGTGTGCAGTGTATTCACAACTAACTGAACTAGACCAACCAATTTCACTTTTATAATTATACAAGAGCGCTAAATACACAACCTCTAAAGAACCAGCTAATAATTAATTAAAGTCAATTTGACTTGTGAGTTGTTAGTGCAAGTACTTCTTCACAATCTCATAACACACGTATCCCGTCTTCCATTGCGTAACCCTTTTATTCATTTCATTTTTCTTCTCTCCTATTCATTACATCGAACGTTTGCCATTGCCACACATGTAGCCTCTGGATATTCATCTAAGTATATTTTGTTTGCAATTTCCTTATATTATGAAATTCGAATACAAAATGCCACGGCAGAAATAAAAATGCTTTGTATCATTAAAGCGTTTTCTGTTATGTTCTGTTCCATCCGTTTCATTTCATTTCACTGTGACTGTTTACAGACACTTTTTTTCGCACGGTATACTTTTTTAAAAGGGGAAAGCAAAAAAATAGTCGTGTCTATTAGAAGGAACGGGCTGAGGGGTCATCTTTGATAAAAATATTAACTTTATTGTGTCAAGCTTTCAGATGTGAACATCATCAGGACAAATTATCTACTTGAAAAATATTTTGTAGTCGCGTCTGTTCAATTTGTATTATACATATGTGGTTCACGGGCTCAGATAAACATTTTTACACGCAAGCTATTCACTTGTTTGTGTCTGTCTATCAAATTGCCACCGTCATTTCATTACTCGGGTAGTTTCGTTATCAAGGTAGAAGGTAGACTTTGCTCAAATTGTCTAACTTATCTCGTTAGAATTTAGATGGCTGTGTAATAATGTTATGCATTTTTGTTGAAAAATATATACATATTTTCTATAATATATACTTTTTCGGGAAAGAGGAAAAAACGCACCGTTCTCTGTTATCATTTTTTGTTGACTTGCTTTTGATGATTAAATGGAAGGAAGTTTACATTTGAGAAGTTGTATCTTCAATGTGAATTTGAGGGTGTTCCTTTGGTTGGCACAAATTTACTTTTGCCCGGCTTGTTGGCTCGATAACGGCCTCTGTGATAGTGCTGGGCTGACGACGAATGTTGTGAGTTCCTCCAAGTGGAATTGTGGGAGCGGAAGTCGTTCCAGACGTTCTCCATGCCGAAACTGCAGTCGATGTTGTGTGCAGATCGTCTCGGTCCGCCCCGCAAGAATTGTTCCATCCGCAAGCTGTACAGCAGCGACCCAGTTGCTGACGCATTGACCTCCGGAAGTTTCTTGACATGAAACAGTAGACGAACGGATTGATGCAGGAGTGGACTAATGGGATCAAGTTGAATGCCACTCGCATCGTGTACACAATCTGCGAGTAGATTGGGTAGCCCTGGATAAACGCGATCTTGAGAATCACGAGCAGAATGAGTTTCGGTCCCCAGCACACGAGAAACACGATGATGATCATGATCAGCATTTTGATAACCTGTTGTTCAGTTGTGACATTTTACTCACGGGTATCTAAAGGAAAACGATTCTGTTACGTTTGTAGAAGAAAAGGAAATGCTTTCCCACCTGTTTCCTAGTAGCTTTTGGATCATCGTTTTTGGTTGCCTGGTGAGGTCTCCTTCTGCCAACCCGGAGAATGGAGCTCTCGTACATGGATCTTCTGGCTTGATGAATCCTCTGAAAGATGTTTCTCCTCCGTCTGCCAACTTCCTTTGTTTCAGGTAGTACTTCACGGTAAGAGCCTTTGCCGTCCTCACCTTCGCCCTCAAATCCAGTGCCGGATACAAAGGATCCATTTGTAGAGGTTCGATCGGATGACGCATTGTCAAGAGTGGTCTTCCTGTTTAAGAGCTGGAGTTTTTGCTGCGGGTGGCTCTTCCCTCCACTTGTCGTCTCCTTCTTCTCTGGGCAAGCATTGTGCTTCGCATTATTCGGAGACGAGGCGAAAACTGTTTTTGTTACGTTTGACGCGTTCTGGTTTCCCTTGCCTTGTGCACTGAAAAGTGAGAGAAAGACCAGTTCAATTTGAATACGATGAGATGAGACGGCTTAGTTAGCTACTGAAATGTTCCCCGATAGTGCTAATTAATGTTCGATAATGAGATGCGAGGGAGGGAGCGAAAGGATTTTGAGATCAAGCTGTGGGTGAAGAAGTAAACTATTTTATCTATTTCACCAGTAGCTTTCGAGAGAAAGTTGTCATGTTACGAAACGCTGCGTGTCATCATTTCAACTTTGCAATACGTTTTACTTGATGTCATATTTCACTTGATTAAATGGTTGACTGTTGCATTTGACAGCTGTTAGATTACAGACAGCGTTGAATGACAGTACGCCAAATTCACCTCATCTCAACTCAAGCCCTGGAATATTCAAATCATTATTCTGACTGTCAAGCTCTAGGGTTAATTAGTATGTTAAGAAAGAAGGTAAGATGCCCTGGTCTGACAGTTCTCTTTCTAAGTAAAGAGAGTCTTGCGTAAGAGAAAGAAGCTGCACTGGACACAGACAAAGTTAAGAAAGAATCTGTTCGTGAGTAGTGGTTACAAGCGTTACCTTGTCGTTACCAATTCATGTGGTTAAATCCAACGTTTTGCTCTCTAATTTGAATTTGCCAGAATTTCTGAACATTAGTCTGTAATATGTCGAGTTTGTGGGCTGAACATACGAGCATAAGTCCATTTGGTAACAATAGGGTGACGATGAGGTAACGATAAGCACATTCAATCGTGGTTCATGTTAATAAGTTTGACGTTATCAGTAACGCTATGTAAACTCTATTCGTGAGAAACCTGTGCGTACCCATCATCGCGACGGTTTTTAAAGTTATTTTTAAACTTTGATAATCAACTGGAATGTTCAAGAGAAAGATAAAAATAAGATTTCAATTTACTTACGATGGATGGAATGCCCCCAAGTGTTAAACACAGATTGACTTGAGCTTATTTTTTTTAAATCGTTCGTCATAAAATATGAATTATGGTACTTGTCTCAGGATGCCATGGCCAATCACTCTTTCATAAACAAATATTTTCTTCAAATGTTAAGGTCGTAAATATTTTGAAAATTCTTTATGGGATTTAACATGGCGAAATTAATAGATGAGAAGGGGGACCCCTATCAAGCATGGATTAAAGCAAGTAAAACAAACCTTCGTCCATGCCCTATCAAGTTGTTGAAACTTCAAATAAACTTAATCAAAGTCCCCCTTCTCATCTATTAATTTCGCCATGTTAAATCCCATAAGAAATCTTCACAATATTTACGAGAAATGTTTTAAATACAAAATTGCTTGGCCATGGCATACAGCGACAAGTTCAATAATTCATCTTTTATATTGAACAATTTAAAAAAATAAGCTCAAGTCAATCTGACTTGGGGGCATTCAATCGTTAGAGACGGATATGCGTCGAATGTCGACTTTTATTTTGACACAATATCTAATTTAAATCAATTGAATCTTTGAGTATTTCTGCAAAGGACAGTTGAATACAGAATATTTTGCGAAATTTGTTGTTTATTCAAACTAAAAAATTCTATTATCCTAATTTAAAATTTACACATTTTCCCTAAACAAACTTCACACGCAATGATTTGTTTGTTTCAAACGAAAACACATGACAGTTATTTCAATAGCATTAGAATTTCCCCTTTTCAAATTAAGATGTCCATTACTCACACTTCATTTTATTCCAAGGAAATGGAGAAAGCTCTGGCTGACTGAGCTTTCCTGTTTACCCTCATCTGCATTCACAAGAGCAGACACACAAAAACTAACCGGAAACCCCGAAAAAGCCTTTTATTTAGCTTTGGTGCCGGCGTCTAAAAGGAAAGCAAACACTTTTGTTTCTGCTTACACCAATTTTCCAGCGACAAACGCGACAAGAGAAAATGGAAGAAAGAGTGAAAAGCGCAAATGGCAAAGTATCCGGAAGAACAATGCCTTTTTTATTTACTAACCCCATGGCGCAAATTTATTACTCTGCTGAAACAATGTGGCAAGCATTTTGCATTTTAACTTGTCCTGCCTGTTTACGAATTTCTCCATAAGAGAAGACTTTCAAAGACACTTTTCTTGCTACATTTATATTTTAAAAGCCTACATCAGACGTGATAAAAAATTGTGTATGTAGATTACATTACCTAATGCACATTTCCCATACAAATTATGCTTTCTGGAAAAAAATAATGCGTCCCCACACGGAGTGACACTTTACTGAAACTGCATTATATTTACCTAGTCGAGTTGGTGAGAATGTTGATATCTTTGGTGCTCTTCCAGAGTGCTCGAATCACGAAGAAATAGCAGACCATCATGAAGAGGGAAGAGGCTGCGAAGAGCAAGACGAATTTGTAGATTGCAATTGGCAGTCCTTCGCTCACATCGTTTTCCTCGCAATAGAAAATCGTGACGGATGTGATGTTGTTCGTGAAGGTCATGTAGAAACCTTCCTGCTCAAAGTGACAAAACAAAAACAAGTCGCAATCCGAGTAAATATTGTGAATGTGCTGATAACGTGTCAATTTGCTCTGGTGTGTGTGCTAAAGCAACTGATGAAAGGATGATATTTTTGATTCGGTTATTTCATGTACAGTGTTTTGATCACAAATTAGCATTGAAGACTATTTTTAAACAATTCGCAATGACTTTTTAACAACTTTTACCTTGGTTGTGAGAACCGGGATGGAGGTGAAGAGTCCCGCAAACCAGATAAAAATAATGGCCTTGTAACAATTGCCGAGTGTACAGAGCGACCGAGCCTTCATCGGGTGCACAATCACGATGTACCTGGAGATGAATGAAACACAATATGCTTTAATTATCATAATTAATTGGAGGATTTCCAGCATGTCAACTTCTTGCTTAATTTTCTTTTGGATGGATAATCAAGTGATAAGAGTGAATCAGGATGTTGTTGATATGATATTAAAAAGCGAGTAAATCATGTTGCAACAAACTGCTGCCTCCACATCCTCTTCAAAATTGAAATTAAAAGTGAGTTTTGTCTTGCGTAAATTTGTCTGGAGAGGTTTGTTTACTGCAAGTAGCAAACAGTTCATGCAAAGCAAGGCATTACTGTTTTTTACATTTTTTAAAATGCCTTTTGGACACTGCGAATAATGAAATGAGATTCTTGAGGCATGAAAATTGCCCCCACCTTTCTAAGCTCACGGCGCAGAGATTGAAAACGGAAGCAGATGCCGAGACGAGTTCCATGTATCTCGCAGTTTTGCACAGCACCCAATTGTTGTCGAACTGGAGAAAGTACTGGAGCATTTCCAGGGGAACGCACGTGATGATCAACAGCAAATCAGATGCTGACAAGCTACAAAAACAGATAAACAACATTAATATCTAATTGACTCAAGAGTCAATTATTAAGATTAATAAACTGAAAACTTCAAGGTGGCCATAATTGGTATTTTTTTGCTTGGTTAATATTTCGTAAGCTATTGCTTGACATTTAACTGGCACGAAAATAAAGTTGTTGTTGTTGTTGATGTGAGTTCGAGGATGAACTCGGAAATCCCCAAAAAGAGTGGGTGAATAGGTGAGGAAACCGATGTCGAAAAATCTTTTCAAACTTTTACACATGCTCAAGTTCTTACCTCACAAGGAAGATGGTGGTGACATTTCGCCCTTTTCCGTCTCTCCAGAGTACCACCATTGCTATAACGTTGCCAATGATGCCCACAATGAAGGTGAGCACGTGCGTGATGAGAATGGGATAAAACGCCGGATTTCTCTTGGATGGGTTCAGCATGTCCTCGGGCGTCTCCCAGAAGATTATATTCATTTCCTCAGATGTACCATTCTCCGCCTCACCGGAGAGGAAATCGTCCAGTGTTGGCGTGTCAGTCGTGGTGCTTCCGTCCATGCCACTTGTTACCGATTCCATGGTTGAACGAAGACAATAAAATGCGATTGTCACGACACGAGACGATTTTTGAATCAATGAAGTAAATGTGATGTAATGTGAGCCAGGAACTGTTGCAAATTGCAAACAAGATCCGCTGTAGTTTGTATGTGTCACTGACTATCGCCGTCCTCCACGTGACTGAAGGTACTAAGGTACGAAGCTACCTTCCTTTTGACCGGAAAACTTCCCACTTAGAAAAATTATTCTCTTCTGGCAATACTCAGCTTTACGCAAAAAAGAACTTTCGAGATCAGTTCATAATTCACAACTGAAATAATTTAGGGAAATTCCATCCATTTACTTCCAGAGTCTGCAACATAGAAAAACAGAGAGAAAAGTGGAATTAGTTTCGGGAGAAGGAATCGTATGCAAAATAATCTTCTATTAAATTTCACTATTTAAACTTTAAAAGAGTTTTCAAGATGAAAAAATTGTCATCCGGAGAAGACGGTGAGACTGATCGAGACATTATGTCCGGTAAACACTGATCCGCTTAAAAACTCGTCCTATGGAAAAATCTCGCATCTTGTTCCATCCGTTTTATCCATTGAGTATTCTCCTAGATTACAGCTACTTTTCTCCATATTTTTATAATCGGCTTTGCCATTTTACAAGAAAAGTATTTAAACGTGCAGAGACAGCAGAAAATAAAAGATTACGTTAGATAACTCTTTTGTTTCCTTTGCAAGTCCAAAATATAAATTTTGCTGGAGGCCAAAAAAAGACTGCGCTCGTCTTGATGACAATGGTGATCGTTATGATGATGGAAAAATTTTACTTTAATTTTAGTGGCGACCTTCTAACGTTATTAAGTTCGTCGGTGGACCTTTTTTATTGCCATTACCATCGCAGTATCGTATCATCCCATTACTTTTCCAGCTTGGCACTCATCAACATGAACAACGTCCATATTGCGCTGGTTTACATCTCGCTCGACCTCCCATCACTTTCTTCTCTGATGACTGATACTATCATGGCACATTCAACAGACAATTTTCATCTGCCCCTCCATTCAAGTCAAGTGTCACAGACACAATGAGATTTAATTAAATTGAGGGGTTTCCGCAGCTGTTTTACTATTACATCTCCATCATTGCTAGCAAAAAATCTTGGCGTACTCAGTCACTTTGTTAAACAAAGTTTGTTTGATGTATGTACTCAATGGCCACCCTTGGAAAAAGAATTTAAAGGACAATGAGGAAGGAAAATGAGAAGGACTGGAGTCCACTGTCTCCTTATTTATTTGCGATGGAGCCAGGCGGGGCGCAATTTTTTACTTCTATTGTCATTGTCGCCTTTATTTCACCATTTCGTCGGATGAGACGGAGGCAGACAAAAAAAGACTCCAAGGTTTTAGAGCTGATTGAATCTCTCGCACAGCACATTCCTTTTCTTTTTAGATTAGCAGAATGAAATTTTTTGTTTTGTTTTGTCAACCTTTGCATAAGTAAACATTTCTGCGCCACACCACTATTTCCATTTTTCCTATTCATTTCATTTTGTGAGCTTAGTTAAAGTGGGCTTCACGCGAATACCTCTTTGCTTCACGTTATTTTCACATTCCAGTTCGCAGCTGCTGCTCTTGCCCCCACAAAAAGGAATTAATTAGATCTTTTAATTGTCAGTTGGAGCTTTCCTTTAATAATAAGCTAAAAGCTCGAGGGTAATATTCATTTGGAGAGAAAATGGAAACATATTTGAGCGATTCAATTTCCGAAATTGCACTAGTAATATTATAATCTCGTTGGAGTGAATATGGCGTGAGTTAGTTTTTGGTCTTTGACACCTGTCACGCCACACTCATTTTGTTCCATAGTTGTTAGACGCAGTCCCAGGAAATAGAACATTGATCTGTACGACTGCCTAAGTTTTCATATATGGACACACGTGTGGGTTTACAGGCAGCTCATGAAATATTTGGGAGCATCTTAGATAGAGAACAAAAGTGTGCTTTGTTCTTTTCTCCATATGGCATGAGCGTGCCTTTACTTAACCTTGTTGGATGTGAAGCTGTGACATTGAGTAAAGAGGAGAGTTTTGTGAGGCCGAATGTCATCCGACTGGTTTGACCCACTTATTATTAGATGTGTTGGTTAGTGGCGGATGCAGTTTCGAAGAGAAGGATGCAATAGAACTCCTAATTTTACCTACATGAGGTGACGCGTGTCATTTTCACAGTGGTGGACATATCAGAAAAGTATTAACAGAAATGTCACGGGAACTTTTTCCTGTCAAGTGAAACTAAAGCTTAGTTTTTTTCACGTGGAAAGATAAATTACATGATGGCTTGGCTGCGCCAGAAAATTTAGAAGGAAAAGTCTTTGATAATATACCTGACAAGGAAACAATTTTAGGTTATCCTCTCTGTATCAATTCAAAATTTGCATTGTGGTGAAAAGGATGCTGATTTTATTTCCGGTCTCCGTTTCTGCTAAATCGTTCCATATTTATCAATATTAAACTGTTACATATAAACTATCAAGGGCAAAAGATCATAATTTAATTTCTTGTTAAAAATATTAACAATTGTTAATATAGATACATACATAGATACTATATGATAGATGCAATATTAACAAATGCAAATTTTGAATAGATTTGTAGCGGGTCACCCAAATGTGTTTCATTGTTAGATGATGACGAAGATAGAAACATCGTAAGAGATGGCATTAAAAGTTAAAAGTTGATTGAGAAGAAAGCAAGGAGAAAGGAGAAATTGATATGGCATCGGTATCGGTTACATATTACAGATTCTGTCACTGGTGAATACTTCATGGGTGAGTGAGGAGCTCATTTTGTTTGCATAACGAATAACTTACGTTACACAAAAGATATGTAGCATTTTGGATGGTTTCACATTTCTACTTTTCAACTTTTTCTAGTGCCGTTTGAATACGGATTGCTTTCACTTTCCAGTCTCCCATGACATTTTCGTTGAAGGCTTTCCCAAAAATTGAATACGTATGATGTATTATCTGCCACCGGTCAACCATATTTGATTTCGTCTGCGACTCTTTGGATAAAAGGAATGTACCTGAAATAGTTACGGTACATTTCCCAAAGTATGTTCAGCTTTATGGTCTGGAAACTTGTGGAAAATTATGTAAGGTTTTATGTTCTTCTCTGCAATATTTCTCCTAGTGTCCCTCGCAATCTAATTTTCCATGTTAATCTGGATGAAAGGTTTTTAATTTGAATTTAAAAGTACTACGTACAGAGCATTTTCATTTGAGTATCAATTTCCCGTGAGGCGTTACTCTGGATTATTTTAAAGGTGGCTTGATTTTTCACTTTTCCTTTTAACTTAATGAAGCATATTTATAATCGTATTTTCACTACGCACCTATTAAGGGACAGGTTGACATGTTCATGTAGACTGACAGGAAGTTCTTGTCGCATTTCGCTCCATTACGGAAATTAATGGCCCGGTGTCATTTGGAGCTTATATATTTATCCAAACTACATTATTCAATGCCTCGATAAAAGATTTTCTCGAGCGATGAACCAATGACATCGAACTGGAGAAAGAGTGGAGCAGCTCCACTTCAATCTCCTGTTCTCGCAATTCATTTCAAAATAACAGAAATTCGATGCAGCCAAATTGAACGAGTAATAAGGACTGAATACAGTCCCCATTTAACCCGATCTCCTCCTCTTCAAAAATGTTTCATTTTCTATCTCTAGAAAAAGGCAACAAAAGAAGAAACTGTAGATGGAGAGAAAATGTTTCTTCGTAGAAAAGAAAATACAATTCAATGACTCTTGTCTTTTTGCTCATGTCCTTCGAGTGATCATGTTTTCTAAACACGTATGAATTACAACTATTCTGTTGCACCTCGTTCACTCGCTCGTCTTCCCTGCTGCTTGAAATAGGACATGAGCATGATAATATCTTTTTCATCGTGATGATGTGATCAATGTGATCATGATAGTGCAATCTAAAAGCTTCCTGTCCGCCGTCTCAGAGTAGACGGGGTGAGGTAAGAGACTCAGTCTGCAGGGAATTTCTCGTAGTCAGATTGTATTCTACTTTCTCCTCATTCTTCACGGTTAATGGTTAATCCATGTAATCATGTAACGGAATGACTATCATATCAATGCCTACCATATCAGTCTCTTTTCACTGACGCTTTGCACTTTGCCAAGGTCTTATTGGAAATAACAGACAGAAAAAAAAATGGAAAAAAATGAAAAACTTTGAAGCACGCAAGCACTCTTAAAACTCAAACTTGTTCTTTCTCTCTCTCTCTCTGTTGTCTCATTCAATGTGTCGCTAATTCTTTTATACATACTCGATTTCTGAAATATTACAAGAAATTTGACAAACATGAAGCGGAACAGAAAAATAAGGTAGACGGCAACCGTTGAATAAAAGATACTTTGTTTGACAGCCTACTTTAACTGCTTTCACTCTTTTTAAGGAACCATTGCGAAGCGAAATACAACACCTTTTGATTTCTTCTCTTCGTCGGCTCCGTTTCTTTTCTTTTCAAATCTCAGAGCTTGTTCCAATTTAGAAATCGGAGCAATTCTATACGTGCAGAAATTCCATCCATGAATCGTTCGAATATGAGCGAGAGACTGAAAAGGGAGTGAAAGAGTAAGTTTTTGGAGACAGAGCGGCTCCACTCGACCGGGGAGAAACGATTCGGGCAAAAGTGATGTGACGGGCGCAGGGAATAAAACAAATATCATTTTCATAATAATGCTAATCATTCTCGTCTCTTCCTTCCTAGCTTTATTTTTGGTCACCGTTCCGTTGTGAACGAGCTGTTGCTTCCCATTTGCCTTGCACTGCGTGGGCTTTGGTGGTAGGTCGCCTCTTTTATCATCCTAATAGAACATCCCACCTCGAATAAAATCAAATTCGTTTTTATATTCCAGCAAAATCCACAGTGCCTTGTTTACATTAATCGATTTTTTCCGATTCAAACGCCTAAATCTACAGGGGAAAGCCAAAAGGAAATCCAGGGACAATCAAAGAGAATCTAGAATAAAAAAAAGTCTATCGTTGCGCAATGTTACCGATGACGCAGATTATTTAGTGTTTATTCTTAATTGAAATAGCATCGAGTTGCATACGGCCTAAAACAGCAATCTTTCTACTGCTTGCTAGGCCACACTTTCATTTCATTTATCGCTTTTTCTTCTTGTGGTTTTCTACGAACTGAACCAGAGAAGGTTACAGATAAACCGACGGGCAGTTACAGTTTAATGGCATAAACAGACACGGGAACAGGAGTTATGTTTCATTTGCATTTCGCAAAAATACAAAAATCCTTTGATCTCCTTACTCTTTCAATACTGATTATTTTTCAGGTTTTATCCTCATTATCCTCCATAATCATTTGTTTCTACTGCAACAATACAAACTAATGTGATGATTGATTTGCTGGTGCTGTAACAGAAAAATATTTGATATTCAAAACTCCTCTGTGCTGGTGTTCCTACCACATCGTGACTCAGCCGGATAGATCACCGCAGAGACACGAAACCAAAAACTGGGATATTTTATATTCTAATATAATACACACATACTTTACATACTTTATTCGACAGGAATGTTGAGCAAAAATATTAACCGATATAAGACACAAACACAAAGAAGAAAAATTACGCAACCACCGGGCCAGGGTGTATTTTATACTCAGAACAATACTCCTGTTTACGATCATAAAAATTATACATTTTGTTCGTAGAACAGCAAGTTTATAAAAAATCAAAGGATTGACTTGGGTTCACTTGACTTGATTTGAGGGTTGAGTTGGGAAAGCGAGAATTGCAAAAGGAGATAATAAATATGGCGAAGGAAAGCCATTGATTTAATTTATTTTATTTCGCAATTCAATACCTGCCTGGTTTGTGTTTTCCGGCGGAAGGGGAAAAATTGTCGGGAATTCCCCATACCGACAATGATTACTTTTCTCCTCTCAAGCTCAAGACGAGAGCTGAACACGGACAAGTTGGCAGGTATAGAAAGCAGAGAAAAGGGAAGAAATTTCTTTTCAATATCTTCCGCTTTTTAAAAAGGAGACGCCAGTAAAGTAACTCTGCAGGAGCAGTAGCGAATAAACATAATTGAAACTGAAATACACAAGTGGTTTTTTTATCGGCGGTACCAAGCGACAGTGAGTGAAAGTTCCTAATGTAAATTAGAGCAGCACGTGTACGTGTGGATGCCACTTGCCGTATTAATGCACTTTGTACATTGCCTAGTACCTACTTTCTACTTTCATTATGTCCTGTTCCGTTCATATTTTACATGCACAGCAAGATAAAAAAACTGTCGTTTGTAAGCGACGCGGATTCTACGCTATGGAATGATTAATGGAGACGAGCGGAAATGTCTCCATTTATAATCATGAGCAGAAATGGGCATTTCTCTTCTCCGCGGTTCAATAATACCAAGTCAGCACGGAGGGTCGATGAATGGCTTAATTTAGTAAATGATACTAATATTAATAAATAAGCCCTTTTCATGCATCATCGTCCCCAACTTACAGTCAGTGCGCTGCCTTTTCATTCGATTTGTTGTTGTTGTTGTTCTTAAAAAATGGCTCATGTCTCTTATCTGTAAAGCCTTGTATCTTTTCTTAGTCTTTATCCTCTCTCAGGTTAGTAAAGCTCCATGGACGTACTGTGTATGTACTTACGTTG
Organism: Cyphoderus albinus; assembly: GCA_021029165.1. NCBI lineage: Eukaryota > Metazoa > Arthropoda > Collembola > Entomobryomorpha > Paronellidae > Cyphoderus > Cyphoderus albinus. The sequence continues at coordinate 26,469 of VYYJ01000476.1, forward strand.
ATATATTTATAGATAAAATTGGCCGAGTGGTTTTGTCTGTGTATGTGAACTCCTTAAGCTGAGTCGTTGTTCGTGATAACAAAATATTTATCTTTGCCAAGAATAAGAGCTTAGAGCTTTGTGCAATTATTGGTCCCGGATTGGATGGAGATGCCCCCAGCACCAACTTCGAGATTCTTCACTAGAAATTGGATTTGCGGTTTGTTGACTTCCCCTAGATAGTTTTACTTTAACCTCTGAAAATCTGTATCTGTATTTACTTTATCTATTAACTCAGGTTCCTCTGGAACAGGAAAATTAACTCTAATAAAAATTAGATTTGAGAAAAAATTTGGCACTTGGTTGGAAACAATCACAGAGATTATTAAAGTGACCCAATCGATTTGTTGTTATTAATTCACCTCTTTGGGAAATGGGTTATGGGATGAACAAAGAAAGTGACTTAGAGGAATGAGCCGACTTCCTAATCCAAAACTTAGTAGTTTGAAATTGGAAGGAAATAAACAGGAAATATCTTGACGGGAGAAAAAATTACCCAGAGCGGATTTTCTACAAAATATTATTCAACCCGCTTAACGATCGTCTTAGCGTGTATTGTGTTCTTGCAAGCACCTGTCCTTGAGAATTAAGTCGACTTTTTAGGTCACTTTTATGACATGACATGGCAAAGAGCCTTTCCGGAAAAGTGAAAGTGAAGTGGAGAGCTTGATGTAAGGGATAATGGATCACGGAAAATGGAAAATAGAGGACAGGACAGAAAAGAATGGCGAAATCTTAAAATGTCAACCCTCGTGTTACCTTCTTGACACACACACACTTTCTGTGTTTCATTCCCACGAAAGGAATTTAGATCCAATCGAAAAAAATCTTCAAACTAAAATTGAATCAATGAGAAAAATACACAGGTCCTTTTTCACTTTAGCCTCTTTCCCTGTTATTCTCGTTTCTCATGAATGAATGGTCGTTGAAAAAAGAGAAACATTTTTTCAATGAACACGATATTAGAGCCATGGCCATTTCATGGCAACACGTTGGAAGGATTTGAGGAGGTAAATCGTGCTCGTAATCTGCCAGTCTCTGTCTCCTGTCTGCATTTTATTTGACAATGTGTAAATAAATATGGATTTGAGGAATTTATTTATTTTCACATGAAATTCACTTTTATAAAGCTTGAGTGAAAACATAAAGCTTTCACTTCACACCGATTCCTTTCCTCTTCTTTTGTTTCCTTTTACACTCATTTCCAGAACTCGTTCATTTCGGTGGCTGTGATCGTTCTGGAGCATGAAATGAAGTGAGAAAAACAGAAACAGAAATAATGTAAAAGCAAATAAAAAGGAATGTTAGTTTACAGTAAAAACAGCGTGAATTCAGGATAATAAAAATAGTAATAACAAAATAATAATATAGTTTTTGAAAGTGAAGAAAATATGTGGGAGAGAAAATGAAGGAAAGTAGTGTTTGTTCTGGGAAAGTTGCGTTTGTGAAAATGACAGCTTGCCATTACTTTCCGCGAAATGGGAATTTAAGTGTTTAAAGACATTCATAATTTTAGCAGGAAAGGAAAGGGAGACGAGACGAGATAAAAGAAGAAGAGGAAGACGAAAAGGAAATCGTCCAAAGAGAAGAAGAGGAGAAAGTGAAAGAATAAAAGGAGCAATCCCGGAGTGTAATCGGGCCGCAGCCTCAAAATTTGGGGTCTTCTTTCAGAAACTCTATCATGTTTATTACACATCCTTGTACGCCTTTTGTTCATCTTTGCCTTCTCTTTTGTGCGGTTGAAATTGGAATTGGAAAAAGTGTAATTTTATGCGCCTTTATCCATTCAAAATCCATAGGGTTAAGGGGTCTAAAAAAGACGCGTCTCTCCTACTCGTCCGAAGTACCCAAGTCTTTATCTCGAACCAGCCTCCACTCTTTTCTTCATAAATTCACTGCCTTGCTGAAAGCTAGCCTCGTCTATGTCATTGTCAGAGTGGAACTTTCCTCTCACCCTTTTCCTCTACAAACATTCGATTTTTCTTCCTTCGCCAAGGAACACAACCAACCAAGAATTTTTACGTTTTGTGGCCGGCCTGAAATAAATGCGAATTAGGAATGGAGGACAAAGAAAAATGGGCGCTGGGTCGACTGGGTTGGCTGCGGTGTGGCAGTGAATGAGCTAGGACTGAATGTATTAAGTGCGCTTGGTTTGCAGAAGCAATATTGAAAGAGACATCAAAATCATGACGACAGTTGGGCACAGTATAAAAAAGCATGTTTGAAAGTGAAATGGGAAAAATAGAAATATTCGATATAAAACTTTTTTACGGACTCTCCGTATTGCTTTTTTCATTCTTACGTACAGAGAGAAAGATGGCTCTCCATCCAGGAAGAATTCCGTGAAGTCAATTTTTTACGATGTCGATGATGAAAATAATGATCGGGATGCAATGTGATGCGATACACCGATAGTGGCAATGTTGATTACTTTTAGGGTTGTCTGCAGTTTGTGCAAGAAAGATCAGAAAACTTTCTACAAGTTCTTACAAGTTCAAGAGTGTTTGCTGTACAAATTATGTTGGAATGGGAAGAATGAGATGAGAAGTGGAATTTTGTCTTGTTCTGGTTTTGTTCTTGCTTTGCTTTATTTTTGGTTGGTTCATTTTGGTTGTCACACACGGCACAGCTTTCAACAAATTTCTATGTAAAGTCTTCCAGATGGTAGGTGTTTTGGTGAAAGAATTTTTTACGAGTGGAAATGAGTGAAAGTACAGCCAAAACTGAACATGCACTCGACTGAAACAAAAGACGGCGTTCAACTTTTGAAAAAGTATTTAATGAGTTTTGAATGTAGGTGATTCGTGATGAGATATAATTTTTTTGCACTTTTTGCCTCGAACATTTTTAGTTTAAATAATTTCCTGAAAGTTTTCTTAGTTTCGTTTACTTGCTCGTCGTAGTTTTGTTTTCACGACACATGTACTATTTAAGAAAACGACGTCCAAGAAAATCTTGATGGCGTTTCCTTCTCACATTAGCCTCACTTTGCTTCCCTTCCCTTATCAGTTTCTCGCCATTATTTTATTTACTCACTTTCCTTTATTTTATGCAAATTTAAAAGTACCAAAGTTTTGAGCATAACAATGTTTGCACTTCATTCAGGATTACTTTATACTTTCTAGGATAAGATGTTTTCTTCCATGTTATGCTGTACCTTCGAAAGTTGCAGAGGTCGCCGCGACTGGTTACTCTAGACTAAAACGAAAACCACCAAAACACCGATACTTCAGCATTACAGATTCGAGATTGTTTACATAACCAAATTTTGGTTTAAGTAACAGGAAAACAATTTTTCCCCAAAGATTATCATACAAACAACGGAACGATATGTGGCTTTTCTAAGTTTTTCTTCCAGTCACAACTCACTCACTCAAGTCAGCAGCCACTTCCCCATGCTTCCCTATTGGAGTCGGGTGGGGCGATCTGATCTTTTTTGGTTGCATTTACATTCGAAATGTAATTTTAATATTTGACCAGTCTGGAAAGAAAACCTTGTAAAAGTTATCTCAGAATGTACAAAGAATTTTCGGTTTTTAATGAATATTCACTTTTCCAGGAAAGAAATGGAAAGACTAAAGTCAAAGAATTTTCCTCTGTATGAGGTGGCGGTGCTTTGTTGCAAGAGATGAAACGAAAGGTTCAGCAGCTCGAGTAGTCCTCTGGACTGAAGCGCGTCTCCAGCTCAACTACAACCCGATCCAGGGTTTCCTTCAGTTATAAGTACGTTTGGCGGAACGACACGGCAGGGAAAAAATAAAGCAATCATGAGCGAAGTGACTACGTAATACGTAAGCGTAAGCATCACGCGTTTTCGCTGACTACTGTCTTATAGAATTCGCCGCTGCAAGGCCGAGGATATTTTTTGTGTGCGTTCACCCCGTCAAGAAATGGAGCCTTGAAGGCAGTCTCTGTGAGGTTACTTGCTTGCAGGAACAGGAGAATAAAAAAACTACATTTTTCACTCTGCCATGAAACTGTCTATGTTTGTGCAGCAGCGTGCATCTTGTCAAGGGAAAAGGGAAAACCTCATTTTGGCGAGGAAAAGAACAACGAGCCGACTTCCATTATCAGTGGCACTCATACTCAATCAGAGGAAATAATTTTGCATCGAGAATCTCAAGACTCCTTTCCCGTTTCTGGGAAACACTTCCTGTCTCATAGCACTTTTCCACACAAGAGGAAACAAAGAGATTCTCTCACGTATTATCAAATATCCACATACTAACTACGTTTGTTACTTAAAATTATTTAGACACATGAGAAGAAAGAGAGAGGAAAAAATGATGGAAGTATGTACTCATGTAGCATGTGTGATGTTCTGTGCCAGGAGGAGGAACGTAGGGAAAGAGCAATGAAGGTTTCCACGAAAAATTGGTTTCCTTTCAGAGGAGTAAAAAAATAAATGTGGCTCCTTGAGGTTAGTCAGTGAGTCACTCACTCAAAGTCATCTTTCCCCGTCACTTTCCTCACTCCAAGATTTGTGTCTCTCCCTCAGTCACTCAGTTTGCAGCAGTCGCGTAATCTTTCATCACTCGCCCGCTCAAGATGAGAGAAAAGCGAAGCTGGAGAAAGCGCAGCTCGGTGGAAACAGCGATTCGGGCACAAAGATGTCAGGTTGAGTATGCTGCCATTCTCGCCGCCGCTCAAGGCTCATCGCTCACTCAGATGGAATTGGACGCGAGGGCTGCCTGCTTTGGCTCTGTTTCGCTTTTCCTTTACAATACACAGTTTTGCTATTGAGCACTTCACTCTGACGAGATATTGTGCCAAAAGTATTAAATCATGCCAGGGGAAAATTGTGCACCTTACTTGCAAAAGCAGAATAAAAGCATTTCACTCACTGTAGAAACTAAGAATAAAACGAGACTCATTTGAAATCAGGAGAGAGCGAGACAGTCAGTGGGATTTGAATAGGATCGGTAACTCTGTGCAATTTTAGCAAGACGCGTTAGGCTTCGATTGTCTCAAGCTCGAGCGTGAGTCAATGTGTGAAGGAATTGTTTGTGGTAACATAACGTTACTTGCAGAGAGCAAAAGAAAAGATTTCAAAGAAGAGGCGTTGTCATTGTCTCTCTGCTTTTATTGCTTCATCATATGGATTCAGAGATGAATATCGGTGAATGTTTTCAGAGTTTTCAGTTTTCATGAGTCTTTTCAGATTCAGTTACGTAAGCTTACGTAAGGTACATTTTAGTAAGGGCAATCGCCTGTGATCAAAACAAAGTAGAGCTCTAATCATTTAAAATAAGTGGAAAAGTCGTACAAAGGAATTGCCATTCTGCTGGAAGTAATTTCATTGATGAGAACAAAAATGTTTGAAGCGTTAATAACATGTAAAATTTTACTACATTGCACTACTAAACTCCTACTACTGGAGTAAAATTGTATTTCAAGATCGATAGGACAAAATATCGAGGCGAGGTGTTTACAAGGTTCAATTTTTAAACCATGGTTTCAATCTACCTGCGGAGGTTGCCAGTTTACGCCGTTATCTGATTATTGTTAATCACATTATGATCTCGGTTAATTTAATTGGCATCCACATACTTATCAAAATGAGGCTCATATTCAAAATAAAATTATCGTGTTCGCAGCCAACACTCGACAACAAGCCGATAATATTTATTATACGTTAATGAATAAATAAATATTAATTAGGGAAAAATTGCATCCACAAAACAAAGTATCCGCTTTTATGATGGTCATTATGACCGTTTTCGTCACATATTTATAATACTACGCATTCGATGTGCATCACAGCACAGCACAGCCCAATAGCTTTAGTAATTCGGAAGATAGATGCAACATAAAGATAAAATTTTGTAGGTTTGGTTAGCAGTTTGCATATGAATGACATGAGAAGCAGGAGCGAGAATTTGCTCCTTTTTCTTTTGTATTTATCAAGAGCTAAGAGTTTAAGTGTATTGACTCGAGTAAAAAAGAGTGATAATTGAAAACACAATCGAAAATGAAAACCTGAGTAGAAATTGATGGCACGGTATGAGTGAATGCGGTACGAATGACAAATGAGAATACGTAGACACCGAGCTGGGTCAGCATGTCCTTTTTTATAAAGCTACGAGCGTTGAATGATTCCATTCATTTATACTTTATTTATTTCTTGGCAGTTTCCACTTGAAACTAATCGTTTGAAAATGAGTGTGTCTCTGATTCGTCATCATGATGATCACTCCTTAAACTAGTATTACGCTTTAGCACCTAAGCGTTTTCATCGCACACTTTTTTGCAGGTGATTTGTATTATCGCACTAAACTCGTTTTATTACAGCAGTACGTACATGGAGAAAAAATATTGCTGTCATTACAATGATGATGGTGACGACGACTGTGATAATCATGATCATTGCGAGATTTACGACCTTTCGGCGTCATAAGGAATTGGGAAGTGAAATGAATCCGTAACACCCAGAGCCTTATCCAACAGAGCAATAAAATTATTAGAGTTATCAAAAAAAATTGAACGCTGACCAAAACAAAATCATAACAATAAAGATCCCTGTCTCATTTGCATGATGGGATGATGACGCTAATCAAGCAATGATTCTCAAGAAGGTAATGAATGATTCTCATTTCACACAACGAGCTGCTGAGGTGCTGCACAATGCGAATTTGAGATTTGTCTTTCTAAGCAATGCTTCAATGAAAATATCCCGTCCTGTCTCAGTAAAGTCAGTCAAACTCCCCCATTAAAGAGAGTTTTACTTGATGTGGGAGGACGCAAATCTCTGTATGTGGCAGAGTCAGTAACTTTTTTTGGAAGTCAGTGTCAGTCACTGCTTCGCTGTCATGTCATAGAGCCGTAATCCCCAACAGTAAAAACCTGACTGAACAGACTCTCGTTATGACGGTGGCACGCTTCGTGATCATCGTCATCGCCAATAATGTGCTACCATTCAACTTTACTTAGCCGCCGCCAAAAATCCACATTTAATTTCTTTCATTGTTAAGAGATGGGTTTTCTCATTCCATTAAAAATTAAAATCTTCTACTCCACCACAGCATAAACTTGCTAATTTGTTCCGTTGCGTGGTTCGTTGTGGGTATTCCAGCATAACGATGGTTCGCATGTCAATAATTATTTCACCGGTCCATCATGTCCATGCATCATCAGTGACAGTGTGTAAAACAAGTGTTCTTTATGATAAGCAAATATTTATGATTTTTTAGTATATCTCACGTTGCTTTTACAGGAATACTGACTCACGAATGTTGTGTGACGTTCGAAGCAACATTAAACTGATTTTAGCATCGGAAGTGGTGCAGTGAGTGCAAGAATGATGTTATCTTGTTGTGTAAGTGCTAAAAAATCTTCTAAGAGGCAGATTTATTTTTGGATCTTCTTTTCATTTAACTTTCGTTTCATAGCGTTCCCCTTGGCGCTGTATTTCTGTTGAAGATGCCGAACAGTGTCCAAAATTGAATTCTCTTTAAGACGATCTGAATCTGGTAACGAGGATTACACAAGTGTTTTTCACGAGAAAGAGGCAAAGTAACAAAATATTGGTAGTAGTGTGATTAATTGGCCGAAACGCTGCTCTTCTTTATCCATCACCAAGATATTACTTAATAAGATCATCATCATTAATTATAATTGGATAGTGTTAAATAACATTAAGGATTATAAGCCTGTATAAGAAGTTTATAAATTGAATTATTACTTAAATTGTGAGATCCAGGGCTACCGGCTATCAGCGAAGATGACACAACTCGGCGACATGCTTCTTTTTACTTGCGAGACGAAAAAGTGAGATAGATTGATATTGAGAGATGTGTGCAGTGATCCGATTCCTAAGATGTCCTTCACCGACTCAGAAACTTCTCCAACAACACTTTTTCGATTTAATTTTCATGATCAATGAATCAAACATTCTAAACAGAGCATGAAAATTGCATTAATTTCCTGGTCTCTGAATGGGAGCTGCCAATTGCCAAATTTACTGTTTAGTGTTTATTCTGAAATACGAGAGTGTGTGTCACAGTTGACGTGATCACGGTGTCTCTGGACTTTCGTTATTACATATGCTCACCCAGCCGGTGAGTTTTCCGTTTTTAGTAAAATAACTTTGATCTCATCTTTGAAATATTTAGCGACGTTTACAAACCCGACCAAAATCTGAGAAAAAACGCCACAATAAACATTGCATAACTCAAAGTCGGCATGTCACGCGTGCAGTTTTTTCTTCAAAAAAGTGTTAGGCTAGGCAAACAAACTTTTTAATGATTTTGTTACCAAACTAAAAAAAACTTTCCAAGAGACAGCTTAACGTTGGCGTGTCGCTAACGGATCTCCTTACTTTGCACTTCATTAAATCCCTGCGAGCAACATGGGTCGTCGTGTTGATTTGGCGGAATTTTGAGCTCAGATTAGAAGCTCGATCGTTGCTAAATTGCAAATAAAATTTGTTTGCACTGACAAATAATTTGCAACGGATTCAGTACAAACACAAAGCCACTTTGAATGTCATCTTAACTAGTTCACTGTGTCACAAAGTTAAAGAGACTGTGTTCAGCTATAAGCCTTTGATTATTCTGTAAACTTGTTAATTCGTTTTTGCAATCGGCCTTCACATGAAATACAGGAAGTGATTAAAAAGCCATGAATGGCAAGTAACGGTAGCTCGAGTCTAACTTCTGTACAGCCTACCCTTAAAAAGTTTTTTTGGGGGACAATCACGTTGTGTTGTGTATTATAAAATTGCAACGAAAATGGCGTGAAGCTGAGACACGACTGAGTACACCTAAGAGAAGAAAATGGAGTCGCGGCGGGAGCGTACCGAAACGGTGAATTTCAGTTTTACAAGTTTTTAGTTTTCAGACAACTTAAGAACGACACCATCTGACTAATGCGGTTATTTATTTATTTACGCGATGTTTCTATCTGTACACTTTCGCAAACTAGCTTCAGTTGTTGAGCCGAGACAAATTCAGTGATTTAGATAACGCGCAGACATTTTGTCTACTTACGCTGCTCTGTCTATTTAAAAGTAAATAAACCGTTTGGAGTAGCAAAGCTTGGGAAGAGGTTGGAACTAGGCAATAGTGAATGGGAAAGTTTGGAAATCGTTAGATAACTCCTAATCTTGAGCAGATGTAACTTGATTTGTGAGACTCGACTCCGGAAACCTGCTTTCGCCAATTGGATTCACTCAGCTGGAACGGTCATGTGCTGCCACTGGGTTGCCTTTTCTACTTTTCTCCCTTGACCATAAAGGTAGGTAGCAGCATCTGCTGAAAATTGCCATTTTACATACTTCAGTCAAGTAACTTGACTTAGTATAGATATTTATTGTTTGTGTAAGCCATTACCTAAGTGTGCTCTCTAACCTCTCCTAAACACATTTCCTGTCTCACATCTACATTACAGAGTATCAATTGTCCACATATTCGATTCCAGGATTCACTCTCTCATGCCTATTTTTTTCTGTACTTTTCCCTTCAAAATGTGAATTGTTGAGTTAGCTGCCAAGAACTGACTCACTTGGAATTGTTCTGGTGAGCATGAAACAAAACGAGAATAGCGGCTACCTGGTTGCTTCTCGGATGAACGACTCAATGAATCAGTGATCAAATGAAAGGTTATCCGCCTCCTTCTATTGAATAAGACCGATACATTTCAAAATATTTGATCGAAACTCATAGATCAAATTGCCTATCTTCCTCGTGTGCATGTGTACGTATGTACCTACGCTGTGCCTATTTTAAAAGAGAAAAGCAGTTTATTTAATAAGCGTTGTGAGTTGTGACCTCGAGTCAAAAACAGGGTTATCGTTCGCTCCAACAAAATTTGTCATTTCTTCGCTTTTTCTTGTCCATTTTTTCCGCTACTCGGGGAACACTTGGGGCGTGTCTTAAAATGCCATTATCCGTCTCAATTCAATCAAACTGCCATTCCATCTCAAACGTAACTTGACTACAGCCGACCAAAAGCTCACAAAATTAAACACAAAACTGTGAGTGTTTTTCTTAACAACGTAATATGCAATACAGTGGTAAGAGTAACATCGACAGACTGGAAATAGACTGCAAAAGTAAAAAAGGTTTTTCGAATTGTTTTATGCGCAGTTGCATTTGTTCTTAACTGTTTGATTCTATAGGTACCATTTAAAATAATTTAAGGGTACGATTAACATAGGTATTTATTTAGCTCAACTTTTTCGAGACGTATCTAGAAAATATGTTTAATGGCAGTTAAAGGGCGGAGCTTAAAAATAAAAAAACCCCAGTGTTTGGAAATATAAAGAGGCCGGAGTATTTTAAGTGGTATGGATTACGCCACACTCACCAACTCTTGCTTTTCATTCTTTCACAACTTTTCCAATAAAACTGAAAACTGTGTGAAGGCGTACTTGAAATTAAAAAGCTTGAATGAAACATATTCATTCTCGTTGTCATCATGAAGCTCCTCATTCTTAGTTCAGTCGCTCATTAAGTTTTTCACTTCAAGGCCGTCCTTTCTTGAAGCGGTTTTGTGTGTCAAGATGAGTTTTAGTTGAGTACAGTCAGACGAGACTCGATACTTGAATCAGTGTTCAGAATTGAAACTTTTGTAACACATATGTTTCTGCCATTATCTCCATTTTTGCTTAGAAGTTCTACAAAAGCCTCGCCGTTTTGCAAATACCTGTTTCGGTTTTGAAAGCAGAACTTTTCATTTCTTTCGTGAGCATTATATTTATTATGCAAATACTTAATAAAAGTGTTGGACGTATTTCACTTACGTATGTAATCTATTACTTTGGCGTCGTATCTTTTCACTTCACTTCTCTTTGCGCATCGGCGATTTCCCGTTTCTTTCTAGTTAAAAGCTGCACGTTGGCTGCCTTGGCCAATGATAAACAAACGAAGTGCTTCACGCTCAAATTGTTTACATGATAAATAAAGATTTCCCCATAAAATCATCTCCGCCCTGCTTAACGCTGCAGAAGCAGGCGATCATTTAGGCATTTTTATTTTTGGAATGAGACAGAAAAAAGCGTCGGGCGTCTTTTCATTCCTTTCCGTTTCCTTTCATTACATTCCATTTTACATGGGTTTGTCGCTGGTGGAATGTTTTTGCATTGGAAACTGTTTGTGCTTCACCTGGCTGTGCCTACTCTCACTACTCGAGTTAATTATTTTCATGCGTCTGCATTCCTATTCACATCCGCCTTAAATAAAATGAATACCGCTTTATCACACATGAAAAATGATTACACACGTGCTAATGCACAAAATGTATGCCTAGCTGTTTGTAAGTAGAGGGATTAGGGGAAAATGGACGGCGCACAAAAAAATACTTGAAGAGGCTTTGAAAGTTGACCAGAGATTTGTGCTTGACTTAGTTTCGGCGTAAAATGGCAAACGTCGGATGCTCTGTTGCTCATTACTCACATACAAAATAAGATAAATTTCTCCGTCCTGGGTTTCGCTTGAGTGAAACATCCCTATTATCACTGACAAGGTAAAAGTAAACTTTTGAAAGAAGTAAATCTAAATTGGATTCTAATTACTTGCAAGCACAAAGAATGTTTACTTCCTCCTCTACATAATGTGCATAGGTACGTTAAGCTGCTGTCCTTGATTTACAATGACGCTGCGGCCGGGCTCTCGTGTTATTAAAGAAAATCTCCTTTTAAAGAAAAGCTAAGGTTTGCTTTCTAACAATGCAGCCCAGCTTTCCCAATCACCTTCACAATTCTTCTCCTTACTGGAATTGAAGCTAGTGAGCAGAGATAAATTTCAGCATCTATAAATTGTAGCAGCAGTATGTCAAAGCAGTGCCCTTAGTAATGACTATTTCCAAAAATAATAATCAAAATCATCTTTTTGATTACTATATTTGTGTGGCACGTTTTGTTCGTATCTGAAAGGCGTAGCTCATTATGGGAGGGATCGCGATTTCAAAGGCAACCGCACACACAGTCAAATTCGTTCTATTCGCTGGAAAGAAACTGACTGAGTTTCTCTTCTATTTTTGATGCAGAGTGGAGGAGTTGAATGAAGTAGGTTTCTGTGTGAGCAAAAGAAGCGTACAGAAGAAGATTAAAGGGAAAATGAAATTGATACAGAAATTTCCAGACTGCCGTGTCTGTGACAAATTCTTATGAAATAAAAGACAGAAATAAAGAAATAGGAACCATAGGAATTCAATAAATTTTGCACAGACGCCATTATTCGGTATTTATAGGTTGACTTGATTATTTTCTCAAACGTAATGTTTCCCGTTCCATATTTTTCAGGCTAGTCTGGGTAAATAATAGACGGGAATTATTTCATAGGTGCTCATTAATCTCATTTTTCACGGTGATGGAGAAAACTTTGAATAATTCAATGTTATAAATCATAAGGATGAGGCTTTCAGAGGATCTTCAAGCTTAAGGTAGATATTTTGCAGTGTATGTAGATTCTTAACCGATGATAATTGTGCAAATCGCACATAAATCTTTACGCTTGTTCTGTCACGTAAAAGGATCTCGTATTCGTGGAGGAATATGGACCAAATTTATGCGACAATGAAACCGTTGCGTAAATTTTCAATTTGATTTGTCGAACAAAAGCCTACCATTCTACCTTACCTTTTCCTTGAGTAATTGGAGAAATTTGGCATTTAAGAGATGGGATGTAAAGTGACAACTGGGAAAAACCGGTAACAGGTAGTCACCAAAAATGCAAGTGAAAAATGTCGTTGTGGATAGACAGGAGAAACCGAGCGGACACGGATTTTCCGCAGGGGCTGCAGGAAAGGATCAGCGATTCAAAACGCTGGTCGTCTCAAATTCACAAGATTGATTAAATTCACGTGATACTTACGTAATACTACATCCGTCCATAGATAGAAATGCAAAAAGTTGTGAAAAGGAATGTAAATTGATCTGGCACGATTTTTTTTCTTATTTTCTCGCACACTTGTCAGGTCTTTTGTGTGTTTTTTTAGCTTTGTTTATTATTCAAGCCCAGGCAGGCTCTTTACGTTACGTAATGAATGTATGTACATATGTACTCGATTTTGGAGGCCGAGGCCGGCACAGAATTTGTGCTGGAAAATAGCATTATATAGTCTGTTTAATATTCAGGCCAAATCAAGATTTTATAATGATAGTTGTCATAATAATAGAAATAATACATAACGGCTGAACCCTCTGGCACTGCTTTTCTTGTTATTTTTTGTCTCCGGCGTCATTTTCCTATTTTTGTCAACTGTACTACCCATCAACGGGGAAATGGCAGAATAATCTCATTATGCTGACAAATCGAAACCAGGATTTGGAATTTTTCCATCATTTTAAAAACCATCGCTCTCATCTTTTCTACGTCCTGTGTATGAATAAAAAAAGAAAGAAAACAAGACGACAACCAAGAGAAAAATGTACACCTACATAAGTGAACATTGCAGTTGCATGCAAAAGTATTATTAGTTTGAAATGATATCCATTTCATTGCACGGTATGTGGCATCAGAGGTGTACTGTCAAATTGTCAAGGGTCCACCGTGACACTTTTTTTCTCGAACCTGAACTTCAAAGCTGAGCTGTTACATTAGAAATAGATTGTTTAGGTGGATGTGGATGTGCAAGTGACATGCTGACACTAGAATAGATCAGAGGTTACTTTCGATAACCAATGTTTCCGTTGTTATCACTATTCCCAAGTTCCTGGAAATGTGATAGCTACTGTAAATTACAATTTTTAGAAAGCACCCCAGCTCACGTTTTTTGTTTTTTCTTCGTGTCTCCTACTCTGCATAAATAATAGTAATAATGAGCAAGCGGCAGCGTAGCAAAGCAACAGGAGCTCCAGGCTTAAGCTTAGACCTGCATCATTCTGTGTGTAGCAAATAGAAAAGGACGGGAGAATTGGGAACATAATTGTGACTTGTGTCTATGTGATCCTGAAAATGAAGTTATTGAACTGGCTGATTCCACATATATGCCGAAAATCTCATGTTTAAAAGAACTGTTTCAGTGGCTTGACTGACACAGTGGAATTGAATGTTGAACGTAGGAGAGGAGTGGTGTGACGCTGTATTAAAATATTGCATAAATTTCTTCTTTAGATGAGCCTCAGTATTCCCACGTGATTTTTGCGTTACGATTCGTTACGTTTTCCATTCCAATAAAAATAAATAAATCAGAGAAACAATCGATGACCGACCCACATCCACATTCCTCATGCCTCCTCCAATGACTTACAAACTTTGATACAGGATGGAAAATAGACAAAAATCCGCTTTTTTTATCATTCACTCACAGAAAAGTGGGTAAAGGCAGCGCGATAAAAATCTGTTTCGTCTTGTTTCACAAATTGAGTTGCATTAAATTTACAGGGATGTATTTGAAGGCAAGCGTTTTCAGTCTCTTGTACATAGCTCAAAACGCAGACACAGATGGAAATTTTCACTGTATTATGATAAAAAGCGTCATTTGTGCTCCCACACAAAACTTTTCATTGTAAAGTAGTTTATGTTAGAATGGAAAGTGAATTGATTTTCAATTTTTCAAATACTGTCATAATAAAAAAAGAGTTTGTAAGAATGTAATAGGTTACTACTACTATACATGTAGGTACATACGCATATTTTTCTTTCTTTCTTGGACGTCTTCATGTTTATTACCCTCTCCTTCCGTTCCCTAACTTTTTATATTTGATATTTTATTTGATACCTTGTGCGGTGTGGATAGCCTATATTACATTCGAAACCTGCAAGCAAGAAAGCGAATTTTGTTTTTCCTTGTAAAAATGTGAGTCTACGTGGATTCATTTGGACAAATGACGTTCGTTCCGCGCACGTAAATAATATCACGTCTTATCATATATCACATCCTGTTTATTTTCCCAAAACCTGTGTACACGTAAATGAATCAAGTATCGTTTTAAGTATAGTTAAATAGGTATTTTAATTTGGTGAAATCTGGATTAATGGTTGAACAATAAGAGGAATCTTGAATGAACAAGTATTACGCGCACTGTCTATTTATAAAATATTTTTCCATTGCGTAATAATAACCAGCAGCAGTGAAGAAAAATAATTAAAATCGTAGGAGGTAATTATAATAAGGACGATGACATTTGGCTAAAGATAAAGTAGAGTAGAGCCAGACGTGAGGAAAAATGGAGGATCAAGTCGACTTAGGATGTAGGATTTGACTACTGCTGACGGAGAAGGTCAGGGAGGAAGGAAGGAGAGAGACAAAAATACTGTCAGATGTGTTCCCATCTGCTCGAAATTTTCTCCACAAAATACTAATAACAAACTTCTTCTCTTTATATTATAATATTTATGTGTACCAACTCTTTTTTGTATTCTATTTTTCCCCGAGTGGAGAAAGAAAGCTGCTTACATAACATAAATTGAGTGAAGAGAATAGATATTTCCTTGGCGTGTTTACTGCTCACTCCACTCAGACTCAGCATCAGCATCAACTCTGCTCTCATCCTCACTCACTTCACTCGACTCGACTAAACTGCAAACTGAACTCAAGTTGGCGATGGGGAAGTAAGCATATTTTCATGTAAAAGTAATGCCTAAATACTTGATATGGATAGAGGAACGTCGCGTCGCACAACGAGCGAAAAGCCTTAGATTTTGCTCAGACGCTTCAGACCCGACGCGCGCTCCCTAAACATTCATACATTTGTTCTGGATGTTCTGGTGCCCGCTTCTCAATCCATGTAATATCACTTTTCTTCTTTTTATCCTCCTTTGGTGGTGGTGGTGGCGAAATGAGGAGAAGAGAGGAGAAAAGCGGTTGCAAGCTAGCGTGACGGTTGTAGTTGAAGTGTAGACTTGGCTCGAGCTGGAACTCTTCTTTTGGTTGGCTAAAGTGCTAACGAAACATAAGTCATCTTCATAACACAAAATCATCGCAATTCTTGCAATTCTTCCACACCTTGTAAAGTGTAGCTGTCACTCTGTCACTCACTCAGTACTTGTTTCGTGGAGATAAATTTAATTGTACTTTTTTGTTTTCATCCGACCACCTGGGCAGAAAAAGAAACTGGCGGTCTACGAGCACATTTTCTCGTATGAGTGGATGTGGATGCATGCTTAGCCAAGCTGTTAAGACACAGCTTCCATTTTTATTTAGATCGCCTGTAGCACTGACAACTAGGGGCAAACTCTTAAAAAACGTTCCACTTCACCCCAGTAAGCTGAATCGTATTATGTTGGCAGTGAAACTTGTTATCGTTTTTGTCATATTCGAGTTTTCCTCCGAGTTGCTCCGCACCACTCTCAACTTCATTCTTCATCGCTTCTCCGGCCGAACTGTGGCTCTCTTTGAAAAGTTGCTAGTTCTGCTCGTCATCTTCAATCTGATCTGTGCAGTTCTTCTCGTCACTTCCCACAGGTTCAGATATGCCCGTCTTCTGAATTATCCAAGCGTAGGTATCAACGACTGCTTCTCGGCGAGCACCTCGGTCAAAGTTACCGGACAACCTTTGCTTTTCGTCAGAGTGTCACAGTGAGAGACTTAAAATATTTTGGTTAAAACAAGTTTTTTATTCAATGGAGGCGAATGCGTCTCAAAAAACTATAAAAAACAATTAAGTGCTAAATTGCATTTCCGGTGTTTAACTGTAGAAAGTAACGTGAGCTACATACAAGCAAACTTTATAAAAAAAATTCGACACTGCCCCAAAAAGACAAGACAACGTTAAGACCACAAAAACAGAACAAAAAGTTGAATGAGAACAGGTACGTTTGTTTTTCCTTTACTTTTTGCTGCTTACGTAAACGTTAAAGCATTGGTAAATAAGCAAGTCCCGGGTTGAGTTGCATTGCATCACAATTTAATTCCGAGTTGGAGAGTGAAAGTGTCACCCGTAGCAAATCATAAAAAGACGCAGGGTCTCTGCAAGGCCTCAAGCACAACACCTTCTCTTCTTACTTCCTCTTAGTCCATGTCCCCATCCTCCTTCAACCTCCTCTGCTTTCACAATTCACTTTTCCTCTCTGAAATTTGGTGATTTTGATAAAATGGCGCAAGATGCAACCTCCCACATTTTTTGGGAAAGAGTGTTCTTCGTTCTCTGTATAAAGTAAACCAACGCATAAAACACATTAGATTCCACTTTTTTCACGTCTTATCTACTTCCCAGAAGGAATTGGAAAAGTGCCTGACTTTTTTCTCTGTTTTTTCTTTGCTCTATCACTTTTAAGTATTCTGTTCTGTCTGCCTTCTAGTGAGAAGCATATTTTCTCCTTAAGGGCTACTAAAACATCCATTATATTTTTTCTGACGCCACTCTACATACTTTCTGGCATTGCATTAACTTCGAGTCAACTCACTTCTCTATTTCCATGCGAAAAATAATATCACGTTGAACCACGCGAATGAACACTTGGGATGATGATGATAAGTCGAAAAGGAAAAAGTGAAAGTACTTGATGTAGGACACAAAGAAATATGGGGGAAATATCGACTTGGAAGCAACAAGATTCCATTTGATGGGAGTTCAAGCCGATTACAACACACGTTCTTTCTCTTCTATTTTCATTCTTTCTCTTGTCCCTGCTTTTCTTCTCTAGCTTTTGCCTCCTACTTGAAATAGCCAGCAGCGTTGTCACGAGCAGACAAAACAGTCATCCACGATTTGTAGATACCGACGCTACAGGCGAAAGGTGTAGAGAAAATCGGACAGAAATTTCGTAGAGAAAAAAGTTCGACATGACTTGTCACAGACTTAACACAGGTCTTATTTGATTCTTGCCTTTTGTTATTTTCAGTAAAAATAACTAACAAAAAGAATTGCCAGCGGGGCTTTTTCTACCCGAGTGAGTCCGCGGAAAAGGAAGAAAAAAGACGACGAAGTGAGATAAAATAAAATAAAAAACTCTCACTCGAGTCAGTCGACTCAACCTGAACAGTCAAACAATAGACAAATCAGCTCAATCTTTGTTCTCGTCTTTTTACTTCGCCTCCGCCTTTTAAACTTTTATTTTTTCCTTCGTTACCTTCTTGAATAAAATAACTGTTTTTTGTACTTCCTGTTGTCAATTCCTGAGTTTTAGCAGATGGGCAAATAATAGTTTGATTGGAGACAAACTTTTGAAATAAATTACCTGTCATGTCTGCATGCATCTCTGCTGCAAACTTTAATGGCGACTTGTTGCCACCCGAAATACATTACACCTCTAATAATGACTCAATGAAGTGGTGAACAATGTTCGCCAATGCTTTTCTGTCTGTGATCCATAAAACAGTGGGGCGGACAAGACACATTTGTCAGCGAGTTGCACTTTTTATTAGAGTTGACGTCCTTTCCATTTCTTTCTTCGTAGAGGAAGTAATCTAGCGGGTAACAAGAAACGGAAAAGGAAGGAAGTTGTCAGATATCATGGAACCTCTTTCCTCGAAATGAAATAGTAAAGATAAACAAAAAAGAAAAGAGGCGCTTCAGCGTTTCCGACAACGCTTTTAAGAAACAAAAAAATGGCGTAGTTGAGTTGAGTTCATGATTGCGATATCCTAATGCTTCCCTGAGGAGAACGTAACAAAAAAAATGTTTCATGTGATACTACACTCCAAGAAAAGAAATGAAAATAGCAAAAAGTTGAGAATGAAACGAAAGTCACTACAGTACTTACATCAGTTACATGAACAAGCATTTGTTTTACGTAAACATTGTCTCTCAGTCTCAACGATGGAAGTAAATGTTTCTTTGTGCGAAGGTCAACCAGCTTTTTCGCAGTACTTATGGCAAAGTGAACTATGGTGCATCATATCATGGGGAAAATTATCCTATCCATAACCATAACCATAACAGTCTATCTACGCAAGTGGTTTTTCCCTTTTTTGGACCGACTGTTTGCTTTTGCATGCATAGCATGACAGATTGTTATTATTGTGTCAGAAGGCAAAAAAATGGAATGGATTTATTGGTGACAGAGACACATAACAGAGGAGCATTTGTTTGTCTGTGGTTTCATCTCATTTCATGAATTACACCGTTTTCAGATTTTATTCTTTATTTTAGGGCTTCGTGGCACCGAAAAGAATAAAATTATGTGGATATGATTGTGATTTGGATCAATCCAAAATATACTGAATAATACTAACATGAAGGTTTTGCATTTAGTGTTTGCTAGAAACACAAAAACTCCGTAATTCCATTTTCAGGTTTGTAAAGTTATTATTTAGAGTGGAAATAATTCTAGTTGGAGTTTCAGATATCACATGACATGACAACATCTTGCCGTGGTAGCATTACATAAACGACAGAACTTGTTCCAATTTCTCAATACCACAAACTGCGTAAAAAGTGAAGCAACGTGATGTTAGATGTGAATGAGTATGAAATATTTTCGGGGAGAAGTGAGACGCCATGTAACATGCATGTGCGATTTCCCAGGATGTGGATGTTGTGAAAGATGCAGCGTAAGGTGCGAACTTCTCATTAGGAAATGCCTGGAAGGAAAAAGAAAAGAAAGTGACGTAAAAATAAAAGTAGGATTTTCAAGGAAAAAGTAAATACTTAAGGTGACAGGCTCGTCTCGTTTGTATCTCAAGGCAAAATATTTGCTACATAACTTTTCAAGCAGACTGGAATAGTTGCTTTGGTAACAAAACGGAGACGTTCCAAAAATTACGTGGTACTTGAAATGAAATGAATTGTTTCATGAAAATGTTTTAACTACAAATAAGTTAAAGACGTTGCAGAAGCAGGGAGGGCAACAACACCAAACATCAAAGTGGATTCTTTCTTTTTCGGGAAAAGTCAGTCAGATTCTTCGACTGCTGTTTAACACAAGATTCCGTTGACGTCTTCTTTTTCTCTAGGGATAAGAATGCAATGCTGGTAAAGTGAGTGCAATGCAATGTACCTAATTGTTCAACAAAGTTCAGTTCAGTTGAAAGGAATGAAAATTAGTTAGTAAAAACTGACTCTCTCTTTTGTTGTAAAAATGTATTTGTCTACTTGGGATTCTTTTAAATGTGCTGAAAATTTGATTAATTTCTATTTCGAGGTGAATCCTTCCTCTCGCAAGAAATATTGACGTAAAACCGCGTGCGCATTTCATTCTCTTGTCAAATTACGTCTTGTACAAAAAACTCTTTTGAAACATGTAGAATGAAAGATTTTTGAAGCGCACTTTAGGTAAGTAAGGGAAAAGGAAATTGTGAATGGTAAACACTCAGATTGGTCTTACTAATACTTAAATGTAAAAGAAACTGCAGTCCGCTTGCAGAATCCTTAAAACTCAATTCTTGAGAATTTTTTTGGGACACAAACTTCCGTTTTAGTTCTACTCAAAGTGTTTCCATCTAAACCTAGCAACGAATAAATACGAATAAAAACGTGTTATCATCGTAGACCATAATGAGGCTGAAATAATATAACAAGGTATAAACGACTTATTGCCCAAAGTGGTCCAAAGGTGGAACAATAAATAAGCGCGTTACGTGGGGAAATCGTTAAACAAATTAACTGAACCTCATGTAATATCGCACAGAAGTCAAATTGTCTCCAACGCGTTTACTTATACATTTTACACCTATTTTTAATTTTTACCTCAAAATCATCTACGATGATATCACTTATATAGTATATTTGACCGTTGCTAAGTTGAAATGGAAACACTTTGGTTGTACTCAATTTTCATGGACTGTGTAAACACAAAAACGTTTTAATGGCAGATGGTTGGGTCCACAAAATTCGGTTACTTTGCCATTCGATTCGTTTCTAATTTAAAGAGGAGTGCAGGTATTAACCAGGTCCGCAACAAGAGTAATGTGGTTATAATTTAATTCGCATGATATAACACAACATGAACTGTATGGTTTCAGAATGCAGAAAAAATAATTTGATCCTATTGTAAAACCTTTTTTTACTATGCGTGCCTCATTCAATTCGAACGAATGAGGCTGAACTAAAAAACTCGATACAGTGATAAATGTAGAAGTCCACTGCACTCTCATTATTCACAGCCGCTGCAAATGTCAGTGTTCATCATTCGTTCCACGGTGTGGTTTTTACCTGCTCAATTTGTATTCTGTGGGAGTAAGTCATGAGTAAAAAACATCAATCAATGGAGTCAGGTGGACTGGAGGAGGACTGACGGCGGATATTGAAGGGAAATTCGAAAAATGGGATTCACTCACATGTGAAAGAGGAAAGGAAGAAAAATGGAAAAGGTTGAAATTGAACTGAAAAAGAAAACTGGAAATGAAACTGGTGGGCTGGAAAGGGCATGGGAAGAGACAGATTTGATAAAAAGTCATACTTTTTCCTGTTCATTCTACGTCATCATTTTTGATTCACCTTGACATTGCTTTATATTGTAAATACGACGAAAAGAGAAATGTAAATTATTATTTATTATTATTGTTTTTGTTGTTACTTTTGCGGGGATGCACTTAAAACGAAGGCGTCTGTCTGTTGATTAATTGGTTGGCTGGTTGACACTTGTTTTCTCCTGACTTGCTTTTGTAGTGTCACTCCAATTCCTTTTCTTTGTAAAGTTGCGTGCGTGGGAGGGAGAAAGGCGAAGAGCCACAAAAACCAGATGCTTTCTCATAAATTAGATTCGCATAAATATTTCTTTGCAGAGGATGGAGTATTTGCATCGAAGCAAGCAATTGATTTAATGTATAAAAAAATGGAGAATTATAATTTATTTGATTGTGTCGTTCGCGTGGAAGGTGGCAGTGTAGTGGCATCAGCACAATGAAAAATAGAGTGAAAGAGGCACAGACGCAGGCTGTGAATATGACACATTGTTTTAATTGTCAATATCAGTACCTTCCGATTCCCACGTTTAGTGGAGTATTGCATTTGCTTTCTCATTTTTGTGGCGTTGGTGTGTTGTTGTGGTGAGTAACTCCTTCTTAGACCAGGCTTTTCTTTCCGGCTGAAATAATAAAGTATTTTTGTTAGTTCGATATCGACAATGGAGCAATAAGAGAATTGGCGGAATCATTAGTACGAATGAACGTGTCATTCAATGCAAAGTAGGTAAGAAAAGTGATTTTGCTCATTGTTAATAACCCTTTCTTAAACTTATGACGCGCTAACGCTCTAAAAATATTGATAAAACGGAATATTTTCTCGGAATTGACAGACGTAAAACACAAGCATTATTTTTAACAATAAAAAAGCTAAGCAGTGAAAACAGGGAGTTTTTATGGTTTGCACCGCGCACACACTGATACAGTACAGTACAATACAAAACATATCTTTAAAAATATCCACACTTTCATTGCCTCACTCAAAGGGTTTATGATTCCCATTCAGTGGTGGCTTATCTATGCAAGCATGGTGTAGTTTTCCGCCGATAAAACTGTAATACTTTTATGACGATTCGCATAAACACTTTATTATCCTATCGCATGCGTCTTTCTTGACGACTTCAATAAAAAAATTTAATCTATGTTTTCATATCTCTTTATCCGGGTGAGTGGAGCATCATCATACTCATTTGATACGGAAAATAGTGAAAAACAGGAACAAATAAACACCGGATTTCTTTCGCCTTTCTGACTTTCTTCCTCTGTGGCGGCAGTGAACTGTGAGGAAGAAAACGAAGCAAAAAAACGTTCCTTTTATGGAAATCAAAATCAGATACATTCGTTGACTAAACTGAGATTCCGTTTTTATTAGACTTGTAGAGTTTGTTCGCTATTCTCATTGAAAGAAAGTAGAAATTTTGTCGTGTTCGCATGCAGACATAAAATGAGTAGCGAGGAAAGAGATGGGAGAAAGATGAAAGCCATATTTATGTAAGTCGAATGTGTTTCTGTGGTTCATCAGGTTTGTTTGATCATCTGAAGCATCAGCACTATGCGGTTGCAAGCAAATGGCATGCGTCGGTCTATCTTTCTTGGTACTAGTGCACCCTATCACAAACCACATGATTAGGTCAATTTATCTCCGTACCAAATCTGGATTGTCTTCATATGTGGCAACATCATTACACATCACCTCATCACTAATTTGCCACAGCAAGGAAATAAAGGAAAGGCTGTGTTATTTCTTTTCTATCTGAGCATTGAACAACGAAGAAAGAAAGATGCTCACTCACCGAAAACTTTTGATTCTCTTTTATATCACTTGCGTCACATCTGATGAAATTGGCCAGAAAGGAGAAGGAAAGACAAAACGAAGAATGAAAAAATAACAACTTTTATTTATCGCTTTTTCTTTCATCCGTTTCACCCTCGTTGCTTTTATTACAACTAAATTCTGTGATACTATCAGAGTCGCTGTAAAGATTAAATGAAAAAGCGCAAGCACAAGATTTGCATCATGCTTTCTCCAATTTCTCATAGAAACAAAATGACATCTTTGTTCAGTGAATGTTGGCAGAAAGAAAGTTATGAAAATGTGAGCTGCATACACTGGGTGAAAGACCATACGCTATGGATGCCTTCTTTTTTATAGTACGGTTTTTATGCAGCTTACTACGAGAAAAAAATGAATATAAAAATAGAAAAGGGAAATTTCCTACTTTCTCTCTGATATTACTCTTCAGCTTTGTCTTCTACTTATGTGACTCTGACTTCATTTAGCTCAACCATACTGAGCTGAGGACTGAGCTGCGGAGAGGATGATGATGAAAAGAGAGGAGGGGATCAAAAGCAAATAATGTCGAGTTTTTTATTCTCTTTTGCTTTTGCTTTCTCTCACTCGTTCTCTAACTGTCTCGTGTGATGGATTGATAGAGGCAGATGTATTGCAAGCGTACATATTTTGGAACATACGTATGCTGAGAACTGTGAGAGACGATTTTCATCTTCATCTTTCTTTTATCTAATGATGAAGATTCTTCTCATGCAGAAATTTTTTTGATGGTATTTTGTCTACATCCACATCCAAGTCAACTTTGACACAAAAATTCCGTTAGTGACTGACTGACTTACTACTAGCAGATTGTTGATGATGCTAATGAAAGATGGAAATTGTGACAGAAACTAATGTGGTAAACTGGTGCAAAAAAATTGTACTGCATGAATGGAACGACTGATGAATCCATGAAAAATGAAAGTAAAAAGGCAATGGTGACAGTGGAATTGATGAAAAGTATGTAAACAAGAAAAGTACATGAATTCCAGAGAGATTTCTCTGATTTCTTGTTTTAGTCGAGTCGCGTAAAAGTAAGGAGAGGAAAAGCGAACCTTGAAAGAAAACATGGTGAGATTTTTTTCTCTTTCAGAGTAAGGTATTACCTAAATCTTGCATAATAAGGTAGGGTAGGTCTGGAAGATATTTACAGCAGCTTGGCTTAGTATTTGGGTATTTTCTGTAAGCATGGTGGATTAGGCAAGGAAAAGACGACATTCTTCATTTAAATAAATATTTCTAATGGTTGAAAGATGTGCTGTGCGGGTTTGCAGTACAATTAGCGAAAATCGGTTAAATAGCGAACAAGTATAAGTTTTTTCCTCATTAAAAGCGATTCCAGTTAAACATGGCAAGACAATTTATCATTAATTTTATTCATTTTTTGACATTACCACTTCACCCGAACAGTGGTTTTTGGGGAAAACGTGGCCGCAAACGGATTGTCGGCAGGCCGAGTTAGCATACCAATCACAATATTATCTGTGCGCTAAATCTCCCTCAGAGACTAGTCAAATGACAAATCAGGAGAAGACTGATGAAAAAAGGTGTAACGCGATGCAACGTAGTTCATTAATACGTTTTAAGCCACTATCCTCCCATACCAGTTCCGTCTTATAACCGTTTTTGTCTTGAAAACTTCTCTTTCCCATTTTATCCCTACTTATTACCCAGCAGCCCATCACCAGCGTCGGGAGGTCTCCATTATTATTATTAATGGAAAGCTCCTGACGCTGGTGACGGATTGAGTAATAATTGGGAAGAAAATGAGAAAAATATAAAACGACAGTTTTAAAACTATGGAGTAGCACGGACTAGCTAAACCCTTCTCTAAAAAACGGTGGTGTGTTACATAATATCCTTTTATTTTTCTGTCTTATCTTGCTTTGTCATTCTTCTAGTCTCCGAGGGATGTTAAAAGAGTGAAAGTGGATGTGTTATATAGTGTATAATGTAATGGAATGTAATGCATCACTAAGCTTAGCTCCGTGGAACAGCGAGCGTGGTTCGCATATAATAATCATTATTGCACTTATTACTGTTTCGCGGCTATGGTGAGAAAAGAGGAGCGTCGGGAAAAGAGAAAAAAGGAGACAGACACGTTTAAGGTATTACGAGCTGCAGCGTGCCGTAAAAAAGAGAAAGGACGTGGACAAGCTGAAGTTGTTTACACAACGGGTGATTTGATGTGGTGTCGTGCTGATGATGAAGCCACTTGTGCACACACTGCACACCACCTAACATCACATTAATATAAAATATAACATTCGACTTATTTATTATTTATTATTATTATTATTAAGCGTGTAGACAAATGCACACTGCTGTGGAAGCTTTTCGAAATGGCTAGCCAAGATAAGCTGAGCCTAGCTTCCCAAGCGGCTCACTCACTCTTACACTAATCGACTTAGTTTGAATGCACAGGCACTGCCACAACGATTAAGACCCCTTGCAGAAAGCACAAAATTTCTCCATAAGTGGCAAAGAGTTGCAAGAGAAGAGGCAAAACGGGAAGAGGTTTTTACACATACGTATGTATTATTGTGTGTGTTTGTGTCCAAGTGGACAGAGAATTGTTTGCTTTGTTGTTCTGCCTGTATACATTTTTTGTGTCGCCAACGTCAAGATGAGAGACTTCTGCTTGGTGAGTGAACACGGGAACGCTTACAAAGAATCGCATTAGCGGCACTCGTCGTATTTATTTTATAATGGGAATTGGGAAATGTACTTTTTTCTGCTGCTGTGTATCTTTTCAATGAGAGGAGAAAGAGAAGGTGGGGACGAGGCACAAGAGAATTTTGTGAATTTTTATGGAAAATAAGCACAAGCTTGTAATCACTTAACCATGTTGTCTTAGCTGGAGGGAAAAAAAGAAATAGTGGAGAGTAATGGAGAGAGTAATAATTCCTGTGGCAAAACTAAAAAGTCTTGACAAAAAAACACAAGGGAAACGAGTGAGAGAAATGGAAGGAAATGAAAATTGGTTTAGTTTGACGCCTTTTCTTTTACACATTCTACTGTCTTTTCGCTGTGTTTTTGGTGTTCAACCCTGCTGAGAAAGCTAAAGGCAGCTTTATTTGCTCTCTGTCGCGATCTACATGCTTAAGCATATTATTTGACAGGAATGACAAGAGGGAAAGCTGGATCAAAGCGAAGCTATTACTGCATGGGGTTTCATAACGATTTAATATTATTGTAGACGTATGTATAGCGTGATCGACTTGACTTTTTTTAGTTTTGTTTGCCAAAAATTATAATATAATATGGCAAGCATTAGTGTCAAAGTGTGGCAGTAAATTCTATAGTACATTACAAATCATATTCAACGATATTTGCAGCAAGCAGACACTTTAGTGTACAATATGCAATATTATCTAAATTAAAAAGGACGACAAGCAAACAACAGCAAGCGGATACATTTTTTCTCCTCACTCAACTAGCTGAGAAGAGGTACGTGTGCATTTGGGACACGATGTCATTATTTTAATATGTAACTCCAATTGTTCAGCTATACTAATATTTAATAATCGAGATTACCGCTCGTGGCATTTTGAGTACCTATACAACAAAAAACATTCAAGTTTGTTTTTCAAGTATGAGACGGATATGACAACAGGTTTTATATAACAATTATGTATTTATTTTTAATGGTTGAAAGTGAAGATTAATGTCTGGTACCTGTTGGCAGTTTGCATTGATCCACACTCCACTTGTCAATCTCCTGTCGTAAACATAAATTGGGGAAAATACTACCATGTGAACTGTGAATTCTTTGAAAATCAGCTCAATCGCTTTTACATGCTGAAATAAAATAAAACACTCGGTATTCGTTTATTGTTTTACTTTGTTCAATTTCTTCGCGTGGGGGGTGGTCTCCCTGTCCTGGTTCAAATATATAACCGTAAAAAGCGAGGCAACTTTTCTCTAGTGACAGAAGAACAGAAAGTTGGTTGTCCCCCCTCAAGGGATTCCCCAGCTAAAATTATAGTTACTTGGGTGACTGAAAACAGCCTGGGGAAAATATCTTGGTAACTGCCGTTCTAACGAAATTGTTAAAATGCCAGCTTCCAATTTGACGACAAAAATACTACGCATAAAATGGATAAGTAGTTTACTTTTGCTTTTGCTTTTGCTAGAATGCACAAATAAAATGGAAATTATGTAAGAGTCAATGGGTGGAAAAAGGGAAACAAGTTTATATTATATATGGTTAGGTAAATATAATGAGGTGGCTAAATAATAAATATGTGTTTTCCTGTTGTCTGCATTCTGATAATAAATTAAGTGTACACAAAAGCTGGGAAAACCGCGAGCCGTGATTTTGTCGTGGGCGTCTGTGGCTATTTGCCAGGATTTTTTATTTCATCCTATCTAAGAGAAATTGAAAAGGTTAGTTCTGCGAAAGAAGTCGCTGACTAATGATGAATGAATAGGAGAGTTAAGTTCAAGGCAGGATTACTTTCCATAGTCTATCTTCTTTATCTGTGCATGTCTCACCAATATTTCCATTTCCCAAAAACATTTCTGGCCCACTTTCCTTCAACTACACCTGTGCGGCTGGAGAAAAATATGACATGTTTTCTTGTGAAAAAAGAAAATCCCGTTTTCAAGTGAGGTGAGGTGAAATGACCTTGTTTGGTTCACGCTAATAAGGTTTACGGAGTAATGCTGACTTTGCTAGTGATGTAAGCATTTTATACATAATACATACTTTAAAAGTATAACAAACAAGTAAATGGGCTTCCTTGAGTGCGACGGCAAAAAATATTTTTCGGAAAAGACAGATTCTCTTTCTTAAAAGGAGAAAAAGAGAAGGAAATGCTGCGAGCAAATTTCCCTTTCTTCATCTTCATTTTCTACGCAGGTATTTCCTTCCATATTTTCGTTGAAAATTCACTGTATTATGTAATGTTGTGTTATGCCATGCCCTATAATTCATAATATATATCACTACGAAGTCGTCTCTTCTCCACTCTGGGTAATGTCTCAGGGGAACTCGAAATGAAGTGGGAAGGAGGTAAAAGTAAGATAAGCGAAGGAGTAAAGTGAGACGTAAAGGAGAAAAAAAGTGAGTTATGTGTGTATGTCAAAACGCGCCTCACCTTTTACGTAAAATAATGCAATGCACTTACTTACACAGAGATAGTTACCTAGATTCAAACTATTTTAAACTTATTCACATCACTTCAAAAAATGTGTTCTCATTTAACAACAAAGTTGTAGCGTCTGCCAAACCTGTGCATAGTTAAACTTACTCAAACATTGTTTTTTGCAACGTTATATTTTGGCAAAGGTAGACGCTTGACTTCAATCTAATGTCATGTGAACTGAACTCAAGCATAGTCATGTCTTGTCTTGTCTAAAATGAAAAAAAAATTGTTTTACCCCTCATGGCGCTTGCTTTTTTCTTCTAGCGAGAGCAACTAGACCGACCACATTTCATCGCATCACACCACTATACCGAGTTGAGTTGGGACACGGACCCTAAATGTAAAAGACTCCCGGGTGGGCTCACAGTTCATTAGAAAGCATTTCCTTTCCTTCGTTGTTTACTCGTCTTCATAAAATAAGCGCCTTTGTTTATCTTGGCAAAATAAATATTGTAAACAGTAAAACAATGGGGAGACGAAAAATGCTGAAACCCTTTCAAAGCGACATTATTAAACAATGTCATTTTGAACTTAGATTAGATGCCTCCTTGTGCTGGGTTAATTGTCGCTGCTTTTGATGCAGTGATTGGAAACGTTTTCTTGTTTCCCGCCTACAGGAATAACTACCTTCATTCATTTTCATTCCAAAACTTGGCAGAGCTTTGGTTCCCCTTTCTTCACTTTACTTCGGGTTTGCTGCGTGGAAAAGAATTTGACTTTCTCTTCGTGGAGAATAGTGCTTACCCAATAACCTAGACGCTGATTTTGGGCTTTCTTGTTGACTGAGTAAGTGAATGAAAGAGTCAAAAATGGTTTGAGTGTGGTGATGTGAAACGAACTTTCTTCGGTAAACAAACGAACGATTCGAGTTTGCCTACTCATTTTCATTTCTATTATGACATGGTGCCTGCTTGGTGAGCACGTCAATTAATTGTGGAAGAACCTAGTACCTACTATCTTCATAC
>VYYJ01000477.1:0-58088 GCA_021029165.1 Cyphoderus albinus
ATCCGAGAAGTGATCTCTCTTTATTGTATCATCATAATCATGACATTCATCATTCAAACAAGCTTATGTCCCTATATACCGTGACAACATTGACATAATTATTTCAGCTTTCACCATTTTCCAGCATTTTCATGATAGTGTTATCGTTTGTTTGTTTTATTGTGTAAAAAAATGCGCAAAAAAATGCAAAATGAATCATTTTGTATAATTGGCAGTGAGCAGTTCCTCCTTCTCACCAACTACGTTTTTTTGCGCATTAAAATGTTTTATAATACATGGATATAGCTCCAGCTGGAGTTCCTTACCTCACTTGCACCCAACTTTTACCGTGACATTGATTGCATTTAATTTTTACATCTTTCGTAAGTTCTTCGCAAGCCTCGTAAATTGTTTTGACGCTTGACATAACGAATTTGCTGCCGTAACACTGAAATTTCTTGGTTATTTAAAAACTTTCGTAATTGGAATATTACCCAAAATGGTTGGGTAAGCTACATGTATACTTTATGTCTAGTGAAAATGTAGTTAGTGTTATACCATCGCTGAAAAGAGGTTTCAAAACAGAATGGCTTTAAATACCATTGTATCAGTGTACATAAGCCGTAACTATCGATTGGTAGCTTAGGTCGAAAACAAAAGTGACCACACATGAAAAAATCTGATCGAGACCACCGTGTTCCGTTCCCGTTTCCTTTCTGTGGAGAAAGACGTAATTATCTGTTCCGGGTAATGTGCGAAATAATGTGGGTCAAATGTACATGTACACGGACCAAAAGGTATAATAAAGCTCGGTTTTACGAGCACCAGTCAACAGTGCACGAGTCACCACAGCGTGCGGAAAGCCAGGAAAATACATAAATGTCGCAACATAACAATGTAAACATTGCAAAAAATTAAGATAAAATGGAAAGTCGTAGCAAAGGAAAAGAGATAGTATCACGCAATTCATTGAAAGCAAAGCAACATCAAGATAAAATATGGGAAATGTATACCATTGCTTTAATGTAATACAGTTACACTACGCAGTTTGCTCCGAGGATATTTGTGTTTTAAAGCCGTTTCTGTCATCTTGGAAATCTCGGCGAGCTTCTCCAAAAGTCATTTCTTTTACCACTTTCAGTTCCTGATACACTGTAGAGCAGCAGCATGAAATACAACACCTCCCGGTGAAATTATATAAATGGATGAGAGTAGGTAGCTGAGGCTGAGATAATACAAGACGACACGACGGACGACGCTTATTTTAGCCTGGCACAAATATGATACATACATAAAGTGTGACTGTGACCATATTTCGGTAAAAACTATGACATATCTGCAAGAAGACGGGAAAATAGTAACCATTTTAAATTAAATTCGGTCCAACCAGTGCATTATTATCAGCGTGGTCTCAGCATCATCCCACCGACGGAACTTTTCCGCCATTATTGCTCCTGCCATCAGTAAGTGAGGCACAACTTCACCTGAGAAAATAGTAACGTGAGAAAAAAAAAGTAGGTTGCTTTTAAAAAACACATCTTTTTCTTATAGCATCCAGTTCCCCACCAGCAAAACTCAGGCGGTTGTACATTGGACTGGCATCAAAGAAAGTTACGTGGAAAGCCCATCTCATGCATATGTATGAAATTAGACTCACATTTTATTTATAAAATATTGCCGGTCTGAACGCATCCATCCTAAAATTTCTTGACGAAGAAATGTACGCGAATGAGACTATCCATAAAGTAATGGAATGGTCTCAACTCCTGAGTTCATATGGAACAAGACGATTGCATAATATAATATAAGGAAGTAATTGCTTCCCCTCACAACACCAGACGCGCACACGTTATTGTTACAGGCGTCACTCTGTGTGTGCTCGCAAGAAAAGCCAAAATGGAAAATAAGGTGAGAATTCCCTCTCTACGTCTACCGTCTTGTCGAAAAATCTAAGTGGGAAGAACTTGTGCATTTCTTCATCTCCAAGTCCAGCCAAGAACATAACATGACACACTGAGCAACAGTCCAGTGATACTCTGATAATGCAGGTAATAATAACGGAGCGCCTGGCAAATGTGAAATTTTAAATGAAAATTTAAAAGAGAATCCATCCTCGTGTGCTCCCTTTTGTTACTCTAATTTTCTTTCTCCTCATCCGTCATCCACGTTGGTGGCCTGCTTTTGACTTGGACATGATGGAGTTTATGCTTTCGTTGAAGAGCACAAAATCGGGTAATGGAATGGAATGTAAAAAATATGAAATTAGTATGTAGACTAAGTCATGTATTCCTACCTGTTTTCAACGGCATCCGCAAAATTACTCTGTGTTGTTACCATTATCTAGAAAGAACACAACGTCCAAGGTGACCAGAGCCCGCTTTACTTTCTCTAAAAAAACGAGTAGGAAGCCGAAAAGAAAGCATACCATAAACCGGTTGCGCTTTCCACTTACTTTCAGTGCCATGTTTCCCTAACTTTTCTTACTACATATTTCCCTAAGGCATGATTTTCAAGCTTTCTTCCTTCAAAACATGCCACTTTCTCTGATGCATTATGATTAAAATGCTAAAAGTACTTGTAAACTCTGCCGCAAAATTTATTCCAAACTTTGTACCTCTAATTAATTCCATAGTTCTTCACTGCTCCGCCAACGCCTCCACAACTTTACAAATGATGTATTATTACAACGAATAACTATCATGTATTTCATAACTTTATGAAAACAAAAATGCAAATCAATTGCTCCCTCTCTTATGGCTCATTCTCGTTTCCCCTCCCAGAATGATCGCCGTTTCAGGTTCCCTTCCAAACTTGACGTAATATGTAGCTACCCAAATTGTACAAGCAAGTTTGAACAAATGTTCCTCCTCCAAACGCGGCATAATTTTCAATTTCGTTTAAATAATTACTAGTTTTGCAGTACAAACACGAGTTTCCTGTTTGACCTCGAGCTTGCTTGTACATCAGAAAGTCATGTGCCTTTTGTTCCGTGGTTGGATTGTGAAATAAAACATAACTTTTCTCTTACAAAGCCATTGCCTTCTTTGAATGGCATCAGAATAAGTTTCTTTCTTTTTGCCAAAACTGGAAATCAAAAAATTACATGAGCACCACCCAGAATTATTAAAAGCAGCTCCTTCCCCATTATTTTTATTACTGTTGCAATTGCAACACATATTTAAATTTAATGGGAATTATTTTGAAGAATCTGAAACAAGCGTTCATTTTATTGTATGCATCCATTTTCACGATTGCTAAATGAGATTAAACTTGCAGCTTTCCTTATACAACATGTGCATTTACGCAAAACGTACCACTGCATTCTACATGAATTCACTCTGTTACTTTTTCCTCTTCACCCTTCATTTCAATACAGTTGATCTTCAATTTCGATCTTGTTTTGCATTCAAAACAATTGTTACACACGCTGTAGCAAAGCCACCACAGATTTGTTTGTCCATATGTGAACCTGGATAACATATGGGCAATGGGCATTCAACGTAATTTCCTCTGGATGCAAAGCAATAAATTTTCAATCACTTTACTTGAACCGAAAAAAAAACTAATTTGCTTGAAACGAACGATTACATTGAACACATCACTCAGCCGTGTATGGTATTTCATTCACTCACTCACAGAGCGAGTCACTCATTCATTCTTCTCCAGAATGTTTTGTTTCCCTCCTCCATCTCTAAAAATATTCTGTACCATAAAATGAATGCATTCATTTCATTTCATGCTATATTTAGTATCCTTTGTCTGCCCTTCACTGACTTACTTTCGTTCAAGGAAAAATAACCGGAGCAGGATGTTTGTGTAATGCTTGTTGAAAAGGTAATAAAAGAGTGAGGAAACAAGAGAATAACTCTTCACATCAAAAATCTACTACTATGACGTTCATCACTGATCTGTTCTGTTGAAGTAGGAACTGACAAAACGAAAAAGGAAGTTTTCTCATTGACTTTTTTTGCTGTTGTTCACATTACATTGTCTTTTCATTTTTTCCACCCCGCACTTTACTATTTCTGTAAACACAATTACCTAAGTATCTTCTATAATAGAGGCGAAATCCTGTAATCCTACCTTCTAGTTTCCGTCATCAGTGATCATAACATAACCAAGAGGAGAGCAGCCGTTTATTTTTGGACCCATATGAGGAAGCATTATTTTCCCCTTTTTTCACTCGAAAAGAATGGTGAAAAATTTCACTTGCTCTTCTCGCCATTATTTAAACCTGTTCATTTATTACAGCGGCACATGATGCCACTGCTTTATTTTACCATTAGAACAAAATGTGTTTATTAAGTGGGTATAAGTACAAACTTTAGAAAAAAATACAATACCTTTCATTATTGTGTTCATCCTTTTCCTTAACAAAAAACTCGAAATGGTGTAAAGGCTAAAAATAACACTTGTTTCCGATAGTCCTACAAGTTTCTGCTAACACAAATAACCTTTTCTCCCAGACTCAGACACATAACGATGCATTTTTTATTCAAAAAATTCAACTTATTTATGGCATACGTTATTGGAGCGGATAAAAAAAAGTATGCAGAATAAAAGTTGAGAGACTTTTGGCCTTCAATCTGACTGGAGAGGTTACAGAGTAGAGTAAAAAGATAAGAGTGAGTGACTGGGTGCGATGCTCATTTCTTACTCGTCTTCCTATTAGCTAATTCAATTCAATAATACAAAACATCGACATCCACATACTGATACTCACATCCACCTCGTCTAATCCGGAATGTGGCTTTTCACATGATCGACATTTGTATTGAAACCGAATGAAAGAATTGGAAAAGCACGTCGTTAGCATTGTGTCAGATATAAACCCAAGTGGGCATACACTAAACACGTTATTATTAGAATGAATTGGATTTTGGATTATTCAAAAGTCAGCCAGTGTTGGCAACGAGGTGAAAGTTAGCGAAATCCAATGTGCCTTATCAATGCTAATTATCATTGCGTGTTGAATCCTAAAGTAATGCGAGAATGACTAAAATTGGGTTATTTGGTAAATTTATTTACTCTTTGACTCTCCACTTTTATCATTATTAGAATCTCGATTTTTAAGGCTGTCCGTCCCTCTAGTCCTTTTGTGAATAAAATTCCAAATAAAAAAATCTTTTTTCAATTTGTGTATTTGCCTGAGAGATGAGAAGTCAGATAGTAGTGAATTTCATTCAATTTTAATGGTGAAGTAAAATTCGTGTCCGAAGTGTTCCCTCTGTCAATAATAAAATTCTTGGTCGAGAGTCGAGACAAACAATCCGGACTCCGGACAACAAGCGCAATTATTTTCCATTTTATTGTCTACTATTCATTGGAAAACCAATACAAGATACTAATCTTTGTGATTATTATTACACATAAACATAGCCCGAATTTCCGGCGAGGGCTTCGCTCGGCCACTTGTGCTCACTGGAAATGAAAGTAGGAAGGCATTTCTGTGGGGTATTTGAGAGTAATAATATCAACATATTCTCAAAACAATTCGTGGAAAACCGAGTTGGAAATGCCATGGGCATTATTAAATTTCATTCTACATAAAATTCAGCAAATAAAACGAAGCGAATTTTAATAAACGAATAAAACAACTTCTGGTTTAGGCTCGTTAGTTCATACTTCATTGCTTGTGAGATATCTCTCCTTAACTTGATTCTCCTTTTCAAAAACATGATTGCTCGTTATGGCTTCCTGTCAACATCAGCACAGCACAATCAAAACGGAATATTGTATAATATTTAGGTTTAAACTTCGACTGGGTTTCAACTCAAGTCTAGACAGGAAAGAAGTATCATTTTCATTAAAGTTTCACAATTTCAGAATCCGTTATCGGGTGATTATAATAAAAGCGAATTTATTGCTTTCGTCAACTACCATCGACAATGTTTCGTTTTCCCATTCAGCCGGAAGTTGTTTAACCCTATGGTAAAAGTAAAGTCATAATTTTCTTTTTCCAGTGTTGATTCGTTGTTAAATACAATCGGATTTAAAAACGAGTAATTATCTTATCTCAACAGCAATTCATTCAGTCACTGATTTTTTTGTGTAAATCAATTAAAATTTAACTTTGCTCTATTAATGAGAACAGCGAACCTAGGTATAGGGGTCAACCAGAAATTTTCATTACTGAAATAAGAATAAAAGGCCACACAAAGAGATTGTCTTCACGGCCTTTTGTGTACGAATACCATTCTAAATATTTTAGTAAGTTTTAATAAAGAGAACATAAAAGAATAACTGTTTCGTTCTGAGAGGAGGATGCTGGAGTTGCTGGCTCTCACACAAAGGAAAGCTGCTACTATCTCCACGAAATGAAAGAGAAACGGTTTTTGGGGAGTGGTCTTAAATGAAAGCAGAGAGAATATTAGGAAATGTAAAAGTTGAATGTGGAGAGGCGTTGTAGTAATTTTACCATTGAGTCGGCTCGTTCAACACCCGCCTGCCTGAAAAGAAGAAGTTTGTTTTCATAGGGCATTGTTCTCTTTTGCAGTGATGTCTATTGTCAGAAATGCCCAGCTGCTAGAACTTCATCCATCCATCCCTGACTTCCCTCACTTTCACCGGATTTGCTCACACTGAGAATTTACTCAATCAAATCAAATTAAGCTCAAATATTGAACTTGATGCGGATGACCGTGATGATGCATACTAGAAGCAACATACTAAAAGTGATTTGCTCCATTTTCAACTTATTGTGTGTGTTTGTGTGTTCTCCACTGTGCATGCAAACTTCAGCAAACTCTTTTCACGCCAACTCAACCTCCTCCATTAACATTACGTAGACAAGCCTAAACAAATTACCGGAAATTCAATTGCTGTATTATATGCCCAGTCGTTGCCCAAAGCAAAGGCTTTTGACGCTGTTAATCTGGTTGATCACATCACAAATCACAACGCAAGGTTATGTTATAATGCCAAAATTGTATGACACGGCGAAACACAAGCAGCAATAAAATCCAATGAATTACAAATTATTGCATAATTTTCATTCAAGCAAGAATTTCCTTTCCCCACTTCCTTATGTTGTTATTTACGCATCATGTTCACAATCGTTTTTACACCCGACCAGAGTCCCACATCACCACTTTCGCATTTCCATTTAAAGCGAATAACGTAATGGAGGCAAGTGCTGATTTTATTTAAGTCTGGTCGTCTTTCTTACATAGCCCAAATTTCCGAAAGTGTGCCTAAGCAAGTATTTTCTAAAATTTATTACACCACAACAACAACAGGAGCAAGACCAGCATTGTAGCAGGAGCGGTAGTAGCCGGAGCAAGAAGTGAAATATTTTGAACTTTGATAATAAACTAGCAGTCATCAACTCTCGCTAGCCTGGCACTGACGATGATATAATGGGCAGTGGTAGTGAGTGGTAGCGTTTCGGTCGGAAATGAAAGTAGCACGGCGACTGGCTCAACATCTCATGGCACAAATATGACTGGAATGATGATGATGGTGGCAAAACAGGTTTAAGTAAGAGTGAATGTAAAATGCTAGACAATAAAGCAATACTCTTACACAGTCAACCACGAAATAAAAATCAGTAAACCACACAACTGCCTCAGGTATACCATGCACGTTTCCTCTCCCTCCTCCGTAAACTTTCTCCTTTCTCCTTGTAACTTGAGTAAAAATGTGGATGTATGATATTTGATACACAGATGTCAATGTGTGGGCCAAACCAATAATTTACATAATAAATCTTGTCCCTGTAACCCCTTCCCTGGCCTTCGTTCTTACTTTCTCTTCGTACCTGGATTTTTTGCTCTAGCTTCAAAATAACAACCCCAAATCCAGCATTATTGATTAAAAATGCAGGCAGGTTCCCAGTTGGGTACGCTTTTTCATCCATTATAATATTACAATGTTTTCGCAGAGAAAAAAGAAAAACCTAAACAAACTGAAGGTACACGAATTGTAAACATGAAAAGGAAGTAACATGAGATTGGTAAGAATCAATATTCGTGGAGTCACACACGGGTAAAAAGAGTGTGGTATCACTCCAATGAAATTAAGTGTCTTACGTATGGAAAACTGAAAAAGCTAAAATGGGTTAATGTTTATGTGCGTACAATAACTACCCACTATGTATGTATATGTAGCATGTATTATTATAGCACGCGAGCAGAGAGAGAGAGACATGTTGTCTGCTACAGGATATTTGTTCATAAAAGCAGAAAACTATGATCAAACATGAAAGCGATCAAAATTCTTGTAAAACAAACTTCTCACTCTCGCCAACGCTCTTTTTCTTTGCACATCTCTTTTTAGTGTCATGTCATGGTGGGAGGAAGCGAATGAGGAAGAAAAGGCTTTAAGGCATGGGTGACGACGACGAAAGCAGAAAACTCTGACGGTGAGACGATAATGTACTTTTTTATTTATGCACAAAAGAATTTCCTCGTCTCATGCTGCTCCTAGAGGCTATAAGCCTGAGACGAGCAAGGAATAAAAACGTAAACATTAAATATGTTGTCTCGCCGGTTATTTCAGTGATACATAAATGAATACGGCATGAAAATGAAGCAAGTGGGGCAGTAGTAGTGGTGAGCATGAACTGTGTCGTCGCTTTCATCGACGAATGCATAAATGATTATGGTCCCGCTTACTCACATCTAGCTGCTCTTGTGCTGTGCTCTATGTGCTAAAAGAAACTAAGGTAGGCTCAACTCAACACCAGAGACTAGTCTCAAGTTACCGTTTTGTGTACAAAAGCACCACCATATTTAGGTAAATCTGCTTTTTGAACTACCAAAAAAAATCATTTCCCAAAAACCAGCACGGTTTTCGTTATGGAACCACATGATCACAGTAAAGACTGAAATGTGGAAAGGAAGGAAAACCGAAACAAACAACCTGAATTAGAGTAATGGGCAAGGCGAAATGTAGAGAACTCCATTCACCGACATGGCCGATGACGGTTACACGCATATGTTTCTGAGATGGAACATCATCAACATAATCATCATTATCATGCTTTTTTCTATCGTTGTTTTTATACCGCTGTCGTGTTTTTGAATAAGAAAGAAAAGGAATAAAAACGAATGAGGGATGAAAGTAAACTGGAATGTTTTCTCTTTTTTCAGTTTTGCGCAACCGATTTGGATTCTTAAAGAGTACACATATGTAAATGAACTTTTCCCAGGGTTCAGTTTTCGTTTACGAATTTTAAAAATATGTTGATATGTTACTGCATAACTTGGGAAAAGTATGAAGAAGTGGAAAACTTGTTTTTCCGTTCGTGATCTGTTTCTTCTTCGTCATAATATTTCCAGCCGACAGAATGTAGACAAGGAGTAGGAAGGAACGGTGCACTATAAAAATATGC
Source organism: Cyphoderus albinus (assembly GCA_021029165.1). Taxonomy (NCBI): domain Eukaryota; kingdom Metazoa; phylum Arthropoda; class Collembola; order Entomobryomorpha; family Paronellidae; genus Cyphoderus; species Cyphoderus albinus. The sequence goes on from VYYJ01000477.1 coordinate 9,314, forward strand.
GCCGCTGCTATCATCCCAAGAGTGATCATCAGTAACAACATTTATTTGGGAGCTTAGTTAAACTATGTACGGCAGTCAGGCAAGGGTGCGGTGATGATAAGAATAATAACAATAACAATATTTAACTTAGGTTTCGCTAACTTAGTTCCACGGCTTCTTTTTACTTAGGTACGCACGCCATGTTCTTACATACGTATTCCATCCAAGAACATTTTCCGTGTTTTTGTTTTCTTTTTCTTCCCAGAAAATGTTGGAAACGTTAACTATGCATCCTTTTTATCCTTGTACAAATACAAGACGCTCCTTTATTCGTATTCATATTAACCTCATGGTGGAAGAGATCCAGGGAAAAAGTTGACGCTAGCCTGGTGTGTTTCGCAAAAACTTTTAGTTTCATGAAAAAATTCCTCCGGGAATTATGCAAAGTTGATTTCTAATGTTGCTCAGGAATTTTCCGCAATAATAATAAGAGCGCGCAAACTGTAAATAACGCTGTCATCCCCCAAGTCAAAAACCCGCCCTGTTTACGTTTCCCAAAGAATGGCGAGTAAGAAACAAATTTGAGAGAAAAATACTCCCTTCTTCATCTTGGTCGCGGTTCCCACCGTCTCGCTCCCTTCTCACATTGCGTTACTTTTAAAAAAAGTGGAAAAGGACAAAGTGTCGAGTGTCGACAGTTAAAACTGACGGCTACAAAGAAGACGGCCGCGCTCAAGGAAGGGACCACGTCACAATTACATATCCAGCATGCAGATGAGCTAATACTCAGAGGATTTACAGTATACTGCTTACTTAATCTTGGCCATCATATTAAATTGTACATATAGAGAAACATTTCAAATACCCATGTTGCCTTATGTAAGAGTCTCTTAGAGTTAAATATTTACAAAGTTAAGGTAGAAAATATTCCTGGCTAAAGGTGAACTTACATAACATACACCTCCTCTAAACTTAAATTCAAGACAGCTTCACTTTATTTCACTTTCTAACCGAATTCAAGTTTTGCAAAGATATAACCTCATTCGCAATACACAATATAAGATTCAATAAAACAATAACAATAAGAATACTAATTCGGAAATAGAAAAGTTGAGAGGAAAGTCGAGTTTATTTTATACGACCGTACTAAACTAAGGAAAAGTAAAAGGCTTCAATATTTTATATTTCTTCATTTTCTTCTCACTAGAGAAAATAATTTTGCCCATTTTGAAACATAAAGAACAAAAAATATATGAGAAGTTATAGAATATTTATATTAAATAGAATATGCACCATCACCATGAAGTAAACTATAAAAGTTTTAGACTTATTTTATAAAGGAAGAACCATTTGTTGGTCAAGAAAGCATTTACATTTTCTCAGTTTTCAATTTTCTAAATTCCCATCATGAATAAGCTTCCGCATTTTAAAATTACGTTACAATTCCATTACGAATCGACTCCTCTCGAAAATAACCGTGGCGTTTGGCAATAGGTGCTGTCGATTGAAAATGATAAGAAACGATAACACCGGACTAGCTGCATAAGTGTTTCAGGAGATTGACGAGAAGTGCAAAAATAGTCACGAATTAGATATAGCCGCACCCGGCAATCATTTCCTATACATTTTAATAATCCAAGAGCCACGAGAATGTCAGAATCGATAAGCATCGACATCGACTTACTCGTGGCTTGGAGTGGACTGAAAAAAAATTGTGTAGTGCAAAAGCTTGTCCTCAATTGTAATTTTCGTCGTGTGCCACTCCATACTCTACGTCCTCATTATTTATGCATTGCATTAACAAAGATGAATGTAGCATTATGTATAACAATTTCAGTTAGTTGTAAAGGACCAACTCGAAATTTATTTCGTATTCCTCGTGCTTATCTTTGAAGGAGGATTGCGCTTGTTGAGTTATGCACGAAAAGGTTTGGCCATGTATGTACAGTTAGCTATGTCATTACCTTTTCAGGAGGTATCACACGCATAAATGTGGCGAGGTTTGTTTGTTGTATCTTTATTTCATATGCTACCACCACCTCCGCACTCCACCGGTTCTAGGAACATGTAACATGTAAATTTCTCCTTCCATGCAAAAGATACCTAGCGGAAGAACAAAGCCAAAGAAGGAAAAAACGGAGGAACGTTGTTACTAAAAGGGAAATAAAAAATACGTGAAAACCGGGTCGAATCTGTGGGAAATTTCCCTTGCTAATACCCAAGCCCAACCAACCACCACGACAACATGTGTATGTACCATCGTCATCTCCACTGCCATCGCCCCCACGTAAACTTGACTTTTTTGCTCTATTTATAAACGAAGGATAGTTTGTTAAACAATAGCATCCCATTTTTCACCGTTGTTCGTTCGTACGTAACCGTCGTAGGTAAAAACATGTGTGCATAAATTTGTATTTTTAATAAAGGCATTTGTTGGGTACACATACACCGAATGGTGATTCATATTTTTTAGATTCGGTTCCGCTGTCGTAACTCAAATAGTAACTTTTACCATTTTCTCTCATATTGTTCGCAATGCATTTAGTTCTTTTGTTTATTCATGCTTCAGCTAGCTTACTTGCCTGACAGATATTTCCAATGGGAAACAGGCGTAGTTCCTTGAATCTTACTTTTTCTAACCTGAAATGGGAAGTTTGTTGTTTGGGCATTAAATAAATGGATAACTACGTCTTTTCTTCTGCAGAGTTAAACAGACGAAATTGTTTGAATTACAATAGGTTGCACAATTCTCCTTGGGAAGACGGTATTCCGTATTATGGTATAAACAAATTCATCAGCGTGACCTTCAATATTTTCCGGAAAGAAACCAACAAAGGGACGTGATGTTTTTCGTATAATTATGTTAAGCAGGAATAAGCTTTATGAATTATAAATGTCGCTGTAAATTCAGGAGGGTGAGCAATTTGAAGTTCTTGTGTAAGCTGTCTTACCTCACGATACCTGCCGTAACAAAAAGCAAACCCCCTGAGCTCAAGAAAATTAAGATTGGATTGGACCGTAGAAAAGTGCATGCACGGCTTATCCTTTAGAGGTTTGAAATACTAAGAATTTTCAGGTCGCGGCCGATTCACTGCGCATTTTTAGTAGTTATATAGCAGAGTTTATATAAGTACTTTAATGTGTTATGTAAAATGTCATTTACAAAAAACTTTTTAATAGGTAAGGTGATACCTGACTTTGATTGAGGTGTAATCGGATGCAACGAAAAGTGATATAGTCTCATAATTTGTCATGATGTAACAGTTTGTTAGGGGTCTTATGACGGTAAGCTTGATGAATTGCCTGAAACCTGTAATGCAAGCGAAGATGATATTACACACTAATAAAAGGATTATCCCTTCTAATAACGCGCATACATTTTTTAAACATCAAGATGGGACAAGAAGGGTTGCCTATGGCTTAAAATTCTCTGTAACACTTTGCATTGGAATCTGTAAGGAATGCACCAAACCCAAACTTTTATTTTGCTTTTCTACATTTTCATTTTAATTTCGATTAATAATATGATAGATTAACTCACATGTCCACCTTCCTCATTAAAACCTCTCTTAAGATGAGGACACAACCCACAAATCTGACAATTCACGAGACACTCTTCTACCAGGCAGCTAAATCAGAATAAAATCAAAAGGCACAGAAATTCTGATTGTAATGAATGGCATTTAGAATTTGACGTTGATGGGAAGGATTACGTGAACCCTTGGATGGGAGGAACGAAACGAAAAACTTTCTGTGCATGTACTACAATAAAAGTATAAATGCAACTTTGTCAGGAAGACATCAATTGACATTGTACACAATTGTACGCAAGCAAATTAAACTTAGTTATACATAAATATATACATATACCAAACTTTGCTGCTACTTAATCTACATCAGTTAGAGTTTTCGACTTTAAAACATCAAAGTTACTAACAGAATGGTTTGATCACTTTATTACTCGTATCAACATTAAATTAAAATTGGCCATTTCCCCAGCACTTCTAGATAATGGAGGAAGAGGCATTTTGGCAGAAAGTTTTGTGATTTTCATAGGCAACATACTTTATATAACCACAAAGATGTTCTCCATGCTTGGTAGAGTTTCCGTCGTTAAAATGAATGAAAATGTTTTCGAACGGACAAGAGCACCTTGAAAAAGCATTAATTTAAAGTTGCGTTCAGTAGTCAACGAAGCGGGACAGACAACCATTCTGATACAAAACAGTTTTTAGAGTTGTCAAAAAAGAAGAGCTCGCAGCTGAATAACACATCACATCCACATTCATCCATCCATCCCATCCACATAACACCATAAAATTCTTCTCGTTATTATTTTCTTAAGAAATAATCCAAAGGACAAATGGATGGATGATGGTATTTAGAAATTCAAAGAGTTGAGAGAGAGAAACAAAAATCATAAATATATTTTGCTTTTCACTTCCATTCCATCCGTATGAAATGCTTTTGTTTGTCTTAACAATATGAGTTTTGTGTTAGGAATTCTCGCTGTTTGGTAGTTTGGTGCAAGGGAGACATAAACATGGGGAAATCGTAACTCGTTTTTCTCTTTGTTCCGATCGCAGCAGTAGTCTCGCCAACTGGTACACGAGTAAAAAGCTTTTGATCCGGATTTATCATTTGCTTCAATGATTTTTGACTAGATTTGCTTTTTATCCATTGATGAGAGTAAATAACATTTCGCGTTGCGTATGAATTAACCGTGTTGCTGGTGAATAATAAAATCCTTTTAATAACTTTTGTAGATAGTTCTACACGTTGTGCAGTGCATCTAGAATACGAATTAGAAATGTGAATATTTTATATATATCAGCCGAGCAAAGAATGATGGATTAAAAGATTGTCATGATAAAACTAATCATAGATACATTTAAAGAATGAATTAAGGTCGCTTTTGGATATACATGATCGCTGAAAATTGGAAATGTCCTTGGTAAGGAAAGTGCTGAAATTGTCAGTTTATCATGCATTTTACATTAGACAGGTAACGGCAGTAATAATTTTTGTGAGAAATTACTAACTGACTTTTTTATTTGTGCAAATTATACATTACATTGTTTTTCAAATTTGAGCAATATTACTTCGGTGAAAATTAAATTCGAACAAAGAGTAAATTATGAATTAAACATAGTGCCCTTTGATGCAACCTTTGGTATTTTTAGACAACAAAGCAATTTTATTTTCTGACGAGGTCATGCAGTTTAAAGGAATATCCTAAAAATAGATATGGAATTTTGTAAAACAACAGCCACTAAAACCACTTTTTATTTTGTTTGAATCAAATGAGAATGGCGTCAAGAAGTTAAAAATAACTGACAAAACGAATGGAAGTTCCCAATGAGGAACGTAACGAAGTGGAACCTAGGATATTGACACTGTTATTATAATGACACACTTTCCCGACTCGACTAAATTAGCTTTTATGATTTACAGCACATGTAAAAAACAGAGGAAATGTGCTTTTCGTGCAGCGCTATTTCAATTACTGCAACGACCAGTAGCACGACATGCTTCAAGTTACTAGCACGAAAGTGGAATGCCATTTATTTGACAACTTAATGAGTGAATACCGAATCTTCATAAATGCCTGGCTTTCAGGGCTTTCAGGTTTCTAAATAATTCTGAGTGTTTTCTATCATCGCTTCCAAGCGCTTTAATAATGTAATCCTATCTTGAGCTACTATCATCGACATAAAATAAAACCATCATTAGTCCCCCGATTCTAAAACAATCGATAATCAAGTTCAGTTCAAGAAATTTCGTTTCACAATGGCAAGTGAGTAGCATTTATGAAGAGGAGGTACGTACTTAGCGAGGTACTTTTTATAGATTTTCAATTGATTGTTCGTAGCGCAGAGTTAGCAACAAACCTCCGATAATTTTGTGTCCGTCACCTAATTTTTAATTTAAACTCTCTGATTAAAATTTTCCACAGTAAAAACGTCTTAGCTACGTGCCCGCATCATAATCATATAACTATCAATCATCGTTCTTCACAATTATCTCGCACAACATTTCGGCTATAAAATTACCGATCATCATTACGAAAGTGTTTGGACCTTAATCATAAACAACCATCGTTTACGTTTGGATTTCACTTATTTATTCTAATTTGCCTGTATTCCCTCTCCATCGGATACAACAGTTGCGACCTGAATTTAGTAAGTAATTTTCTTGAACTAACTGCGGCGAACGGTGTTTGGAGTAGGTACCAGCAGTATACTGGCTGATTTTTGAAAATTTTATTCGTAAATGGGGGTTGAATAGCATTTGAAAAATGTATGCCTCGCTTACAAAACATTTCTTGGATAATTGCATGAGGAGACAGATAACCGTTACTGATGCTTTCTCGTAGCGGCAATTACTTGAGTGGTGATAGTAATGATGCAATCTAAAACTTTTATCTAGTCGATGAACTTCTCCAAAGCCTTGTGTTATCAATTATTTTCATACTCCATTCCCTTCGTTTATTTAATGATAATGCTGCATTTACTCAAGAAGATAGAATAGCAGAGGAATAGCAGAATTTATAAAGCTATGGAGGTTACGTAGGTGGAGGAGGATCTACTGTTGAGCTCATCTATTATTATAGTTTTCCATAACTCAGGTTATCAAATGAAAGTCATGCATAAAGTATAAAGTGCACATTCGTTCCTTAAGTCAATTGATGATGGCCACCTTTTGTATCCCGTTTTTCATCCTCATACTCTGTACATTATGTGTGCTTGTGAGTGGGACATTATCATCTAAATACACATCGAAGGAGGATTGGATACAAAAGATAATTTTAGACTTGCCATAAAACTAAGTCCTAAGCCGTTATTAGTACCAGTGAAAGGGCACTCTAATGCAAAACGTAGGTTGGACAGGAATAGGAAAATTTGTGCATTTATGAGCAAAAAGGAAAATTACGCTGATGGAAAAAGAAACTAGTTTTAGCACGCAAGTAGCAATTAAGCAAACACATTCCTTCAAAATTGCCACTGTCCAACTGTATTACACACAAAAATAATAACAAACCAAATGCGTAACTGCTGGCAAGAAAAAACCTGTTACGAGCTGTTTTGCATGGACTCAAATTCTGGTACCGTCCCACAAAGTCCACCTTTACTACACAGTCATCATCGTCAACTCAGCATCATTAACGAGAAATGCAAACGCAAATATGGTAATATTTTAGATTTTATTTTGCCATCAAATATAAGAATCCTTTGTCACCAGCAATCAAACGTCAACCACATTTTTGGTTTTTGTTTTACAAGCAACGATTACAGCTATAAGAGAAATCCTTGAACAAATACAAATTACAAGATGACGGGAGAAGTGAAAAATGAGAACCCGCACATAAAAATCAAGTGAGTAATTTGGAGTAGAAAAGAAACGCTTAGGTACATACAACCATGAAACAAAGAGCTTTGGTCGTGCACCGTCTTCTTCTCATGTCACATGCTACAATTATACGTACAAAAATACAACTACAAGCAGAGCTACCACTGCGACTGCCACATTCTTCCTAAAAACGAACTTTTTTCCACCATCCTCTCTTTTTCTCCTCACCACCGTGAGAGTCTTGTTGAGTTTTCTGAGAAAATAAATTGCAAAGAAGAATGAATGTCTCGTTATACCATGAATTTTAATCCTGCACAGTGTTCATAGTAGTATCATGTTACAACAAGTACAACATTTGTACTTCGTGCTGATTTGTCTTCAAGTTTTCTCTCGTTTTGTCACCAGCAACATCATCGTCATTTTCATATAACTGCTTTGCAAACTTTGAGGAAAATAAGAAGGAGGCAAGAAAAGACATGAAAAAAGAAAGAAAAAATGAACAGCTGAAAAACCATTACTGTCACCATTAAGGAAGGGGACGCACGACCATCACATAACATCACAGTCACAGCGTACTTGCTAAGGAATTAGAAGAAACTACAGTGTTCCAAAGAAACCCGAAGAAATGAATCTCCTGCATTTACTAACGACGATAATGTACAGAAATAACGTAACGGAGTTGAGGAAACGGAATACGAAAACGAACCGAGGACGACTGAATGGATGCATGAATGTGGGTAATAATGGTTGGTAATGTTAAAAGTAGAATAGCGGTGGCAATGGCAAACGATGTAATTAGCCATCACTTTACTTCTTTTCACGAAAAAAAGTGCTGTTGTACGGTAAGTAGGGGAAGTTGCAATTTTCAAATGACAAGAAAATGCGACCAAGCACCCAAGAAAACACAGGCTTGAAGCTTACTTACCACCAAATTCCACCGCTATTAGTAACTTGAGACGTGAGAGAGAGCAGCCTAATGACATTCGTGAAAAAGTGGACCCTAATGGACAAAGATACTTAAAAAAGAAAATATAGGTTTTATTGAAGCGTAGGAAGTGAACTCAAGTGGCACACATACCTGATAATAGAATTTTTGTATGCACAGCACAACCGAAACATTTTTCTCCCATTTACTTTCTTGAATGCATTTTCCATGAGAGATTTGATTGCGATAAGGTAACTACTACAAGCTACGAGTTTCAGTTTTTTATGTGACGAAATCACGTTCGCAAACCTTGGAATTAAACAAAAATGCTAATCTTAACGTAATCCGCAAAAACTCATTCATGGAGGCAGCATAAGAAAACAATTGGGGAGGTAATTTGGGGTGTTGGCAGCCAGTAATTTTCCGACCAAATTTCGGTTTGTATGGTTATGTTTTTTAATAGGCACTTATCTCAGAATTCTATAGCCTAGGATTACGCTTTCAGGCAAGCATTGGTCGTAATACCTCAATGGAATGACGTTGTTGACCGCGAATTGGCGATAGGTCCAATCTACCGTTATGATTCATAATGATTCCGCAACAGTTTAAAATTCGAAGCTTTTTCTTCTATTATTCGTTATTTTTTCGTTCCGACCCCATCATTTATCTTCTAGTGTTTTGTTTGTGTGTGGGTCTTTTGCAACGTGGTGCTTTGGTGAACCACTACAGCTATGTTATTATTTCGCATGGTTCTGAAGAAATGTGGCGTGCTATACAACCTGCTGCCACATTGTTTTTGTCAATGTTTGCGACATGACAGAAGCATTGGAAGTAATGATACTGATAGTAATAAGTATCAGGAGCATATAAATTAGCTCTAAAAGACAACCTAGAAACCCATTATTTCGTTCTGAAATCAGCTTTAAAAATTCAACACTTCAATACCAACAGGGCTTGTTGCTGGTCCTATCTCAGTTCCCATCGACAAGTGACAATAAAAATGGGATTTCTGAGGACTGCGGATTAATAATGATTGAAATGTCGTCATCGTCAAGTCACAGTCGTACGGAACAAGAGAACACGACGACTGTTGTGAAAACCACAGGAAAACGGTACAATTGACGTGCAAATCGATGAGAAGAAAAATATCACTTTTTCTATGCATGCAGTCACGAAATAGTAATCTGTGGTTCGATTTTTTTCGATTTATTAATTGCGGAGTTTTTCCAATTCCACCTTTTCAGTGTCCCACTATTCTGTCAGTCACCTCAAGTTGTTTTCCTGCTTTATTGATACAATTCGGATATTGATATTACTCTGTCAGTCAGGCTATATGCAAAAGACCAATTAAGCTTGATGACAATGAGTCAAGAATAGAGTTTGCACTGAAAAATATCAATGCAGACAAAAATAGTAGTGAAAGAGCCGTTATAATTCTATGACATAGACCACAGTGTCCCGTAGAATAATTAGAATGGGTTATTTCTGTTGTACCATATTTTACCACCGTTTCACTCTACAAATTGATTGAGGAAAATAAGCAATTTTTATGAAGATTTATTACAGGACCTAATGTCTTTCATGCTTGATTGAGTCGTTACTTGATGGACAGTTTTTGATGTTAAACAAGCGATTCATCTTCTAGAAAATTGCCTCCTGTTCAAAATTGTCCACTACATGAATGAACACCGATGTTTTTCAGCTTTAAAGGAGCCATCCCGTTATAAAAAATACACAACGTTGGACATGATGACATTGTACCGGAACCAGCTACTGTATATAGCCAGCATAAAAAATTAGGTTACAGGATTTCCCTGATCAAATCAATACGATGCTGGTGGTGGTGAAAATATGTCCGCCGGCGGGAGTTACTCCTGGAGTGGTCAACTGGCGTGGCAAGGGAGTTTGAGGTACAACGAACCGAGCCCACGCTGGGCAATAATGCATATGTCATGTGGACAACATTATATGTTCCCGGTGTGTAATTTTTTGGTTAAATAATTGAATCGTCCATCCAAATTACAATTTTACTGTTGTTCCTGGTGGGAAACTGTTTACTTACTTGTCAGTTTCCAATGTGCGAATGAAAAGTCTATAAATGTGATGTAGGTACCAGGTTACTTCCTTCATTTTATAGATTAACTGGGACATTTCTGTCCGCACAAAGTGCAGTTATAAATAAAAAATGTGGGAAAGGCAGAGAGCACTTCGTTGTAAAATCTGGTTCATGAAATCCTCAGTTCGTTCCCAATAATATTGCCTAAGAGTGGTTTGTCTTGCAATAAATGACTATAAAATGGCAATAATATTGACATTGGTTTTACATAAAACCTTCTATTAGCGGTAATTATTGTTTTCCAGCAGTTCTGTCATTGCACAGCAGTAACAACATAGTCACGGCTGAATTTTGACAATTGTTATTTCTGTGGCATTGTTGAGTCTCCGTCTAGTCTTCTATTACGACACATGTCGATCTACTTAAAATGTAAGCTCCAAAACCAAGTCGCGTCTATGAAAATGACTGTTTTTGGCGAGTTTCGCACCAGCAATCAAATTTTATTTTCAAATGTTTTTGCTTACGAAATGAGAACACAAAACGAGATCGCCTGAAAATGTAAACACGAAGTTGGCATTAAAATTGATTATAACTGACTGAGCCATGAATACCTGCTTGCATTTCAATTTTGCATTCTAGAATATCATAGTTATTTTTGTTTTTGTTTTATATTACCAAACGCTGCAAATAATGAATTTAGACTATGGCTCTTTGGTTTCGTATACTTCATAGAGAGACATAACGAGAAAAGGAAACCTTGAAAAGGCTAACCATTTCTTTCCGCGTGCCAACGCGCATCTTTGTGGTCATCATGAAATTCTCATCTAGATTTTTAGAATGAGCTGATGACTATGTTGAGATGATGGTGGTTAATTTTTTTAATCCCTTTATTATGTACCATCTGATGCTCCCATATCTTGTGACAAATAAAAGTACAATGTGAACATAAATGTAAAAGTATATCCCCTTAACTAAAAACATTTTGCAAACAACCGTTACATATTATCGCATTCTATTATAGCTCCTACTATTTTATTTTCTACTCCCGTAAAAGTTTCTTTCTCTAATACTATGATTACCTCCCGACACACTTCAGAAAACAAGTGAATTCAACTGATTCCTATTATCCTCATTACCATCCCAGACATTATTTTGGTGTGTGTAGGCAGAAGATTTCGTTTCAAGATAACGGGATTTCACAAATTTAAATTCTCATGTATAACTATTATTGTGTAAATGTGTGCACATGTTGTGTAGGTAGATATAACTCATTCACCTAACAATCGCTTGAATAAAGAATGAAAATGGGCAGTATTTGCCACCGTTGTGTTGTACGAAAATTATAGTGCACAATTTTCCTTCTCACTGGACTTATTCATCCAATTTTATTTTACTGTTTGGTCTTCCACAAAAATGAATAAACATGTTATTTATTTTTATCTCAAACACCTGTTTCAAAGAAGGACAGGGCTCAGTCAGTGAGGGAAGTATTAACAAAACAGCAACTCATCACTTTTTATACTCTACAATTTTCAAAAACCGTCTTTGTCAAAGTCGTATCAGCCAGATGTAAAATATAATTGTACAATGAAAGCAGTCAACTATTTATTGCGTTGTTACTGTTGTGCCAATTTGTAGCAATCGGACTAATTGGACAATTTGAGCTCCTTTTATGCCTCTTTATCTACATTTCCACTCATTTTGTTGCAGTTATTAATAGAATAATACCCAGAGACAGTTTGACCCCAAAACTAATCGCCTAATCTCGTATGCGTGAGCCTTATCAAGGGTGGTCATTATCTTCTAGCAAGGGTTCATGTGGGTTAGCAGTCGCTTCGAAATCTAGTTTTAGGCATGTAGCGAATTTTCATATGACGATCATTTTTGGCAATTGATGCACACATTTTCTATATCTGGATATTTAAACGTCCCAAATTATACTTGTCTATCTCCAAAGTGGACCGAGTAAATGCAACGAAGCATGTTTTTCTCTTTCCTACATTTCTACAGTGAGTTCCAGCACAACCGCTACTCCGTGTCACCAGTTATCTTTTTCCAGTTTATAGAGGCCATATCAATAAAGTCTGTATTTTCTCTATCATTTCTCTTCCTTATCACACGCTTCACTAGAGAAAAGGAAAAAAGGGTCAGTGGCAGTTAGAGTGAAGTGAGAGAGAACAGCTTCAATTCAAGTCTGCCTGCATTTTGCGTATGTTTATTATTAGGTAGGTACGGAGCCAGCCAAGACCCAGAGTGAGTAACGAAAAACCTCGTTATTATGGCTGGATGAGTCTCATAAGTGATAATCTTGGATCCAACCCAACATCCACATTAAATGGGATGACTTTCACTTGCATGCATGCCTGCATCTCACACAAGTTCGCAAAGGTATTTTTCCCCTTTTTCTCTCTCTCCTACCTCACAGCCGTAGTCAAACTGTCTACTGATGAGTACGACTGAGACTACTACCAAATTTCATTGTATTGGATGGCCATTATTGTTATTATTGGGGTAGTGGCAGCAGTGGCACATCTGGTGTGCATGCACACGACAATAAACGTAAAATGCATGAACACACATGGTAAGAAAACAAAAGCGTGCCTTTTTGCCAACGAGAAAGGACCCGGCCTTCGAATAAAATTTTTTGTAAACGCCAAGTTACCGGAGAAAAAAAGGTTAGGCTCCATAGAATGAGAATGAGAGAGAAGCCTGGTATTTTTGCATGTGTGTGTTATAGTAGATTATAAACTGCAGTACAGCGACAATTCTATTTGGACAAGCGACAAGGGATACTGCAGCTTCGTACGGTAATGTGCAATTTCTGAAAAAAATGGAAGTGGAAAAGACAGCATCGCGAGTCTTTATGTAAAAGTACAAGGTTTCGTAGGTACTTCATAAAAAGGACGCAAAAACTAGTTTCAAACCCAGTTGGAATCCCTGTAATCTCCACTGCTCCATCCATTCAGCACCAGATCGAAAAAGTGTAGAAACTGGGTTTCTAATATAAACACGCCGCGATACGCAATATCTTTATCTTCCTGCACCGCACCGGCAAACGTCACAGTTAAATCAGTTGACTTTGTCGGTTGGAACATAACGTATTTTACCACAGAATTTGCAAAAATTATCTGCGATTCTGTTCTAGGTGTAAGGATTTTTCCCCTCGTTGAAATTGTTGGAGTCAGAGTCAGAATATTTGGAAAACTTTTGTTTGCTAACGTTCTGTTAAAGCCCTACAATAAAAGCAAATCCATAAGTTCATTTCATTTCATACATTTCTCTCGTGTTCATTCATTCATGTAATATGAGCTTGGTTCGTCATAAAATATTTTGAGGAAGTAGCGCCGAGCCGAAGTGACGGAATAACTGTGTCAAAAATGTATGTACATGAAATCAAATGTGTGATTACCTCGTATCATCCATCCAGCCAGCTACAAAAAGTAGGACTTATCTGAGCTGCTAGCGAGGCTTTCAAAAGGCGAATTTGCGTCAACTACAAAAGCCTAATACTGCCTATTAGAATATGCATATGCCTCATGTCAGTCGTGTCCCTAGTTCCCGCATGCAATTTATACTCCTATAGCTCTACGCCAACGCCAAACAGCAAGGAGAAACTTATAACCGATAAACCATAAACTCCGTTATTACCATTATAGTTTAGCGACTGTTTTCGTTGTAAGACTTTAGGAATACTAGGAGCCACTTGGTAGCTGTTGAATTGTGCTGGGGAATAATGTGCATTTGAAAAAAACATTGAGACTAAATGGAACACTTTGAAAATGTTACATGGAAGGTTACGACGATAATATTGTACATCAGGCTCGTTGAAATAAGCGCAATAATGCATACTTTTGCTCATTCGTGACAATAATGATGCGTATGAGCCACATGCTGGCTGATATTGCTGCAGCAAGAGTCCCGTCTTTCTCCTTTCTGTTCTAGAATTATATCATTTCCATATTACAGATTCCCTTTAAATTTCACATAAACTTTTTTTCGTCAGCAGACTAGGGTAATGCAGAAGCCCAGGGTGGCAATAGGAGAGGAGGAAAAACGAGATATTATTATTATTGCATATCACATTCTAAATGGTTATAGGTACATGCCTTAAAAAGTTCAATAGGTATAATCATAACAGCGCGTAGGTACTACAGATTACTTTTTTGATGCTGGGCTGGATGGACTATATTCATAACAAAAGCGACTCAGGCACCTTCACATTAGTTGAACGCCAATGGAATATGGTAAAAGCAACAGAGCAACTTGAACTCATAGTCAGTGAACAGGATAATTTGAGATGACAGCAGATTGGGACTAGGATTAAATTGCCCTATTTAGCCAAAAGTCAACTGCTCGCTTGTCTTGGCTTCTTCTGCAGCTGAAAACTGCCGCTACTGACTAACATACAAATTCTATTACATCTCTTCACTTCTTGTTGGCAATGATATGCTGCTGTTGGCAATTGCCAAAGTTAGAGTTGAGTAAAAGCAAACACGCTCCATGCCACAGCCTTCAGATCACTCTGACTCTGTCTCGCTCTCCCCTTATTTGTACGTGTTGAAGAGAACACAATTCTAAAACGTAGATACTTAAAAGTACATAATGGCTGTTTGCTGACTTGACTTTGCCTAGATTCCGGATTGAACCATTCAATGAATGAATGAACCATGGTGCATAGCAGCAGCAGCAGTGAATAAGCTCCAGCTCATATGCCCAGACTTAACTCTTGCCTCCATTCAATACGTAATGCGGCTTTCACAATCTCTTTTGCTGGAACACATTTCTTGCCACCAGCATAGCTTTCCACTACTACTACACAGTCTGCACCACTCTAGAAATAAGTTTTCACGAATGGAGCATACAAGAAGTGTGCAAAGAGATTCTTTTGACAAGGGGTAGAAGAAGCAGACTTTTAGAGGCAGTTCAAAGTTCACTCATGCGAGAAGCAGATGTTATGAATATTGTGCGAAAAAAAATCTCGATCAAATTGAGTGTCTATAATGCAATATGCCGCTGCAGAAATAGGAAATAGGAGCATGTCTCCAAAATCCTGTATCACTTGTACAAGCTTGTTTTACCAAAATAAATGATTGTTTTCTCGTTACTCAGTCTCTCGAAGGGAACTGCTGTAGGAAAAGGAGGCAGGTACTGAATCCGGTTGTAACTCGAACCAAAAACCAGAAATAGGCTGTGCTGTGTGCACCACTTTAATCTTAAGTAAGCCGTACATCACGACTCATTGCCTTGAAACTTACTAGGGAAGACATTAAAAATGTAGTGGCACGTGTTGTTTGCTTCGTTGTGTGATATTGATCTCTTATTCAAGTCTCTGCGATTTTTGCGACTTCTCTTCTTTTGTGACAAGCTTTTACTTTCTTTTAAAGTCTCTCTGTCGCGGCACATTATTCAAATAGAAATAATGGTAAAGCAGCAGGCAACATGTTTCGAATTCAAGAGGACAAAAAGCCACAAAGACGAGGAATTATTCTCTTACTCCACTTACAGCCACAACCACTGAGCAGCTTTACAAGAAGGCAGCAGCAGCAACACCACCAATTTTATTGTACACATTGCTCTATTTCACCCTGCCGTTGCCAGTTGAAAAGAAAAAGCTTATTTCTATAGCCTACTGAAAAAGTTTGAGCTGAAAGCACATCAACAGTTCTCCACAACGATACTTGCTAACGCACTTATTCTTGTAAAACTGAATATGTAGTCAATTTTCTATTTTTTGTTTCCGGTCCACTGTAGTATTCACTTGAAGAAGAAACCAGTAAAAGAGTTCAAAATAATATAAAGCATTAGTATGAATTCATCATGAAAAGCAGTGACTCCGTCTGGCTCTCCAAAGATTTTCTGCAAATACTCATTCACTTTATTATAGCAGCAGCATCATATTGAAACTGTGAGACCAAGACCAGACTAGAAACTTAGTTACTCTTGAGACAGGTGGATAAATGAAGCTTTAAAACATCTCCCTTTCTTTTACAAACATTTTATTTTGCTTGTGAAAAGAATGCCGTACAAAATAAAACGGAATGATTTGTACTTTTTGTACATAAGTGGCCGAACAAACATTTCGGTCATTTTGATTCCATATTGCTCAGCTACATAGTGCCTTTTTGGCCACGACTTCTGTCATCACATAAAAAGCATTAAATTTGTCGGTGAGCTTGACCCACGCTTAGTTGATTTTCGTCTCTTGCCATCGCTGATTCTCCTCCTTAAACTGATGGTGAGCGGTAACTCTTTGTTTGTTGGCAGGCAGAAGTCTAAGTCAAGGGGAGCTTAAAGTCTCCTTGGATTTAGAGATGAGGAGTGGAAGTAAGAGGCTAGAGGATGGAGCATGTCAAGCTAAAGCTATACTTTTGACTGAGCAAACGAAATGAAATGGAGAGAAGAAATATCAAAATAGCCATTTGCCATTGAAGTGATGACGATTAGACGTTGATGGTGGTTTTAGTGGTATCGCTGCATGTGCTTCGTCTCGTCTCTGCGGATCGATGTACTTAACACATCACATTCGACGTGGTTAAGTAAGTAAAGCCTGTTTGTCATGTGGGTAAATAATTTTAGCTTCAATCTGCTTTTTCTCACGGACGCCCGATATCCACTTACTAGGGAAAATGATTGAATGAGTATTTTCCTACGGATATTTCATAAATGCTTCACGAGCGATCATTTCGGGGGAAATAATGACATTGAAGAAGACGATTTATGCTGCGACAACGTAAATAGTTGTATGTTTACATAAATATATGGGTTAAGTTTAAGACGAACATAACAGGTATTTCGTGGGCACAAACTTAAGTAGAAAGGAGGTAAAGAAACCAACGCCAACTTTTGAGCAGCAAGGAGTCATATTAAGCTGACAATTTTCGTAAGCCGCTTTTCTCCCACAAACTCCGCGTGCTTTCGAAGAAGTGTCTAAAGTAAATGCAAAGTCAAAGTCAAAGACGAAAGAGCTTCATTCAAGAATACAAAACGCTCACGTGCACTTAAGACTTGCTTAGGATTTGACTTGGTAGCTTTACTGCTAGTTACTTTTCACATGCAATTCGATATTATTTTGCATTGTATCAGTAAGACTAGAACTCAGGGAACGAAACAAAAACAATCAACATTTTATGTGTTTTCTATTGCTATTACATCATTATTATTTCTTAGCATTTAAAATTGTGCTAGACGGTAGTAATAACCACACAACCAACCGAGACTCCCAAAAATAGTGATCGCCAAAATTAATTCATGAGAATCAAAACGAGTATGAATTTGAAAGTAAAGTAAAATTCCATTCCACGTAAAGAAAGAACGTTTTGATTAACTTTATATGACTGATGAACCTTTATTGCATGATGTAAGAAAAGTTATAGACATAGTCTGACGTTCAAATCAAAATGTCAAAAAATGACATTGACTTAATTAGAATTTGAATTTTACAAGAGTTTGCATAAATTGACACTATTGTTCGGTATCTTAAATCTGTCACAATTTTACATATTAACCTGTGTCAGGACACGCCTTTTACCGTCATGCCTTTTAATAGCGCTTCGTGGTCAAATTTATCTTGTCCATCCACTGGGCCAACATTGTCCTATTTTCTTAAATGTCACCAAGCTTAAAACATTGATAATGCTAGCACGAGCATGCTGGATAAGTGATGGATTATTTAATTTTCAAGAAGAAGTTTAATGATTTTCTACTAAAATGCCTTTCGTAACAGAAAATGGAGTTTAAAATATTGACGCGTCGTGACTACTTTTCTTCTTCGTGCTAAATCAAATTTAAATATATAACTCAACTGGCACTTTGACAATTGATAGTCCATCCATGTTCGATACTCTGAATTAATCTGAAAGGGACGAAGTCGAAACAAGCTAACCTTTTTTTAAAGGAAAAGAAGCAAAGGAAGTAACGTGAAACATTAAAATTATTGAATGGTCTGATAACTAGGAGTTAACACAAAATTAACTGTCGCAGCAGCACAACAGCAAAAACTAATAAAAATGCACTGCCACAAAAATGTAACCCCATCTCCTTGTTAAGAACATGTAAAAAAAGCGCAGCGAGTCAACATCATTCAGCCATGCATCCCTTCCTTCCGTCCATCAGTCCCACTCCTTTCATGCGTCATTCATGAAAAGTGAACGGAAGTCTGCAAGTAATAATTTGATTCAGACAAGGATCTTTATTTTCGTGTTGTAAGTTGAGTTCCTCTGTTCCTTGAACTGGGCTGAGCTGAACGTTCAACAATACCCATAGGAAAGTGTGTAACTCCACTCCATTAAATGCGTCGAGTTGCACCGACCATCAATTTCGTTTTGGCCCAAACTTCAAGGTAATATTTTTTCCATGATGATTATAAAGTGCAACATTTCTTCTCTTTCCTGGCGCGTGCCATGTGCCACACACACACATAAAATGAAAATGAAAGATGGATTTAAAAAACCAGTTAAAAAGAAAACAACTTCCATTTACAATCTGCTTTGTTATTACAGGCCTCGGGTTCCTTCTCATTTTTATTTGGACATTCGGTGCATTGTAGTGTAAGGTTACCAAACAGTTCCTACCTCTACCTAGTAATGAAGTATCGTTAGTCTACCTAAAATTATACATCTCCCACCCATGTCCTTAAGAAACATTTGTATGCTAAATGTACGAAGAAACTCCCTATTTAAAGTGTAGCAAAATGAATTTGTCCGAAACTTTCATATTATTAATTCAAATAATACTGTTA
Source organism: Cyphoderus albinus (assembly GCA_021029165.1). Lineage (NCBI taxonomy): Eukaryota > Metazoa > Arthropoda > Collembola > Entomobryomorpha > Paronellidae > Cyphoderus > Cyphoderus albinus. Next base: position 28,361 of record VYYJ01000477.1, read on the forward strand.
ACGTTAACAATGTACTTTTAAAACCAATGCACATCATTTGTTGTATGGTGCATCAAATGCAAGCGACAGCCTGTTCTCTTTTAACGATTCGGTCTTTGCATCTTTTTACTAAGTACCATACGGAACGAACGACTTCCTCTGCCTGCTCAAACCATGGAGTTCTCTCACAATGAAATGAAATAATAAACTTGTTCCTCCACTAGGTGTTTTTCAAGGACGATTGTATGCGTGAAACTACACAAGGCACAAGGCTGGTCTCATTCCCTCTGTCACATTCACAGTTACTGCCAACTACCCCTGCACTACACTGCTATTTGTCTCCATGAAATAAAAATGTTCCTCGGCCTTTGAAATTTTTATTTATATCATATGCGGGCTTTAATTAATGTCCCATTTCCCCTGCCTGTGGCCAGAGAATGGAGGTTTGCCGAATGAGTAAAAATCTATTTTCATTTTTTATAAGCGCGTAGAAATATCACCCGGATGGATGGCAGAACACATGTACCTACATTTCCATTTCAAAAGAAGTTGGTTCATGGTTGGTTCTGCCCAAATAACGTAAAAAATTCTAGGTAGGAAGAACAAAATATGATAGCATACTACACACGGCAAATAAATTGACTCAGAGAGCGTTTCTTTATGCAACCTTCCTGGATAAGAGCTCGTGCCATGTAAAAGCTGCCATGTGGCACACGGTCACAAGTGCAGTAGCAAGTAATTTTAACCATACGAACTACGAACCTAAGTTTTTGTCACTTCCTCCTTTCGCTTTCTCATTCCTGGTGAACGGTGAAGAACAAACATTCCCGATAAAGCCATTTAAATTAAGCCTGCTGACTCAACTCCGCAGTTCATTAAAGGTGCATCATTTTCCGATGAAAGGTAATGAAAACTGCGTATGACAACATGACACCTCATTATTTCCCATTTTTAATATAAATTGTGACGGCAGCAGCAGTAGCAGCGCGTAGAAAGTTATGCTACTTTTGGTTGTATCACTTTATCACCATCATTGCACCATAAAACCACTCCAAATAATGAATTAGGCATAACACTGCTTTATAATTAGGTTACCAAAGCCTTATTCACCTATTCACTCTTTTTTCATTTTTCTTTATTTAAAATTATAAATTGATTTCCGTTTAAACCTGAGTCATTCATCATCATCTTTTTCAATGCAACACACCACATTCTTGTTCATTTTTCAAAACTTATTCTTACACAATTCTACTTTATTTATGCGTACAGCAACAACCCAAAGCCAAACTTGGAGTGTATTCAGTGTGCATCCTTTCCAATTTACCTTTTTCGTGTCTCCCCACAAAAAGTAAAGTGACAACTTACAACCTCTCTTCAAAATTAAAAAATGCATGAACGGAGCTAGTTAGCAGGGCAGACAAACTGGTACCAAGTATCCCATCACTCAGTCAAAATTGAATGAACGATGATGACTGCTCATCAAAAATTCATTGTGTGCAGCAGCACATGTAACATTATTTATGGTTCAGTTTAGTCACATTGAAAAATGAGGCAGAGAAATAGATGATGTGATTATTCTACTTTCCTTATTTATTTAATCAATCACATTTCAGTGGAAACGACAAACTAAATAACACGACATCTTTATACACCGATGCTAAGCATTTTTGCAGAAAACGTCTGCAGATTCCAAATTCTTTTTTCTTTAGACCCTTTTCATCCTAAACGCTACCCCTTAATCTTAATATTCATTACTGCATTTGAAATTTGCATTTTAAACTGAAAAGAATGAGGAGTGAATGGAAGGAATGTGACGGTGAGTGAGAGCAACCTATCAAATTCTCAGGATATTCTGTGAAGTAGAGATGACAATCAGCAATTCAACTCATTACTTAAATTATCCTTGTGCTGAATGGGGAGACGAAAAATAGTCAATACAAATTCTTCACGGTATAGTTGTTTCGAGAAAAGGGAAAATATTTCGTTACACCTTGCACACTCAGTCATTATTATTATGCTCATTCTCATTGTATGCGTAATCATCAGCACCACCACGTAAAGAGACCACCACATCTGCATCGTCATCACGTAAAATAAAAGTAATGTTGCCCAAAACCAAGTTGACGCAACCAGTGTATTTAAGTGTAGGAGGTAAAGCTTGAGTCTCATAACCGTGAAATCTTTTGAATCCTGCTTTTAAAATGAAGAAAAAGGCGAGTGTGAGAGAATGATAAAAATACCTCGGTTTACTCCGTCCGTGGCAAATAACATTATTACAATTGTTGTGCACCAAATGCACCAGCAGTAGGCATCATGCCCAGGTGGGTAAGTTTCAGTTGCTTCATAATACATAATATGATGATTAGGAGGAATGGAGGCATCTGCAGAGCTGCGAAGAGTGTCGTGCCGCGCCTCAGTCTCACCAGAGGAGAATGGAAGATAAATATTTAAAAAATTGTATTCACGTGGAAAAATGAGCCTTTTTATTCAAAATATTCATCATCATTGTTGCGTTATCATTATTACACTTATGCTCAACTTGTGCTTGCTTCAATTCACGTGTGCTGTATATTTATTATTGTTTCTCTTTCTTCGTCTTCTGCCTCTCCTTTTTTCTGCCTCATGCCTCCTCTGTACACTTAAACTTATCAAAGCATAAAATCCTGCTTCAAATGACTTTTGCTCATTCTCCATGCAGCCAAGAAAAATGTTCCTATAATCTGCTTGATCCTTCTTTCTTGGGTAATGCATCTGACATTGCACCATTATTTCTTATAATTTAAATAATGCGACTAACAGCGAAACGTTTTCAGATTTAGCAGCTGCACTTGGTTAGACAGTGTTTTGCTTGTTAGTTAAATAATTCTTACCATTTTTTACCAACAACAACATCAAATTCAGCGAAGCGTTTATTGGCATTGGGAGGAAACGTCTTTTCCTTTTTATTGTCAGGCAAGACATGGCAATGGGAAGGAGCAGGAGCTGAAGGGCATAATGAGAAATCTTTGGATACATTAAAAATTTCCACTGAAGACAGCGAGATGAGCTAATGTGATAGTGATACAATGAAGGCTATGACTTCACTAATGTATAATGTGTAGAGATAATTTACAAGATGAAACCTAACCAGATAATATTCTCATAACATCTTTGTTTCTTTGTTGCGTTGTGTAACGATAATCATAACAAAAACAAAGTTGGGAAAAGTCAGAAGACAGCGTCTGCTGCCAATAGCATCAAATTGCAGCGAAGCCACCAACAACCAACTACAGCTGTAAATATGATGTCAAGGCAGGTATGTTAAGTATTATATACAACAAAACCAAGTCACAGGCAAAATGATAAAGGAACGAGACGAGAGTGTGGTTTTTCCACCACGAGGAGCATGAGAGAACGCAGTCAGAGAACGTGAATGATGAAACCGCATCTGAAAAAGTCTGGTGCTTTACAAAAAGTTAACTTGAGCTTCCTCACTCATTCTCATCTGCCACATGTCTCCTCTGCTAGTTTGCGCATTTACTGCTTTTTCTACAGCAGTATTATCGTTCAATTTCCATCCAACAACATAACAGAGAAAAGAAAAAAAATAATGTGGCTTTTTCATATCATTATTATTATGAACCCGTATGATATTTTTCGGGAGGAAGTAAGGGTCCTGCCTTCTCCGCTCCGCCGTCGTTGCTTCTTGCATTATACAAAGTAAACGAAGCAAGACAACAATGCAAAGCCTCCTCCATATCGCTCACCGTTCACTCTCAAACAATTCGAGTGAGACGTTCATAAAGAATTTTATAGGTACCTGCTGCGTGCAAGCTAAAACATAATGGCAATGGTGATGCTGCTGCTGGCAGTTTGGTTTTTGGGGAACCAGCAAACATGAAGTATTTACTGGTGTGGCCGCGGACATGAAAAAATTCGTACAATATAAAATGTATGGCATGATATGGGCATGAATTGAAAAGACTCTCTCTGCAGTTGTTGTAACTCATGTGATGTGAACCAATTCAGTGTTCATGTTGGGTGTGTGTATCAAGTTCTGCTGAATTCTAATACGACCACCACCGCACCGGCACGTCTTCACTCTGAGAATGCCAAAATGCTGAAAACACTTCTTCCTCTGTGCAATGTCCGTCGGAGGCGAAGATGCCAGTTCAGCTCATATCATCTGATATTCAAGATGGGAAGAATCTTTCTCAGGAAATATTTGAGCACGTTTCTCATGAAAAGAGAAAAAACTGTTTGTGTGGTGCTTTTGCTTTTACAATGTATTGAAAATATACAAAGGAGTGACACACTCTCGAAAGAAACAAGTGCCACAGCCCCACACGCACGTATTTCTCCTATATCACATAATACTCTTTAAACATGGGAAGCCCTTTAAAAGGAGGATGTGATGCTGCGAATGATGTTGACGCTACGTATCTCGAAGGCATCGGATTTTTTTCACTTTCCTCATCTCATCCTCTTCAGAGAGATCCTTAACGCTTCGCCCAAATTTCTCGTCGAATAAATATGATCCTGGGATTGTGGGATATGGGCCACTTATCTGCTCCAGCTTGCTCCGAGCTTCATGTATACAAGGACTAGCACCACACAGCACAGTCTGTTTAGAATCACTATGAGAGTATCAATGAATGTCCAGCGCACAGGCAATCAATTTATATTTCACTTTTGTTCAAGACAATATCCGGTTTGTCTGATAAGATGCTGAGCTTCACGAAATCACCTCAGTACAAAAAATATCAAAACATTCAACGGCGGAAATATAATCTAAAGTGTGAATGTGAATCATCGTTGTGCTATCTAATGTTCTGAAAATGGCCGTCGAACATCGTAACCCGTGCTAATACGCAATAAATTGGGAGACGAGATGCCTTACAAGGGTAAATAAACTCCAGGCATTTTTTATTTGTATTGTTTAGTGTTTATCCACAGCTTAGGTAGACTGGGCTTTCTCCAAGGAAAAATAAGCTACGGATTCTAGATGGATGGCTCTGAAGCTCTAACGGCTCATCCCGTCAATTTCCCCTTTCTGCTTCAGAATGGTGCTTTTTATTCTTCCTTGATTATACATGTGCATAGTAGGTGTGCACGTTAAAGCATAAAAATGGAATACTTTTTTTTGCTTTGCCAGTCTTTTTAGTCTTGTCTTGACTCAAGGCTCTTTTCTTGGAATTCTGAGTTTATACAGGATGGCGTGGCCGTGGTGCTTCCAATGATTATTATGATATGATTATATTACGAGAAAGAAAAAATATGTGACTGACTGATACCTTAACCATCACTATCACATATTAATACCCCAGTTGGCCAGAAAAACTCCAAGGAGAAAGACTGGCTAAAGGCTGGCATAGCTTTAGTTCGTTTCACTTTGAAGGGAAAAATGAGAAGAGAAAAAGGAGCATCAGCTCAGCCAGGCTCTTAGCTTAGCTCAGCTTTAATTCTCTGAGGAAGTCGAGAACAGACGGGCAAGCGGATGTATAGTTATTACAGGAAATGGCTGGCTTGGTCGTGAGCGAGGCACTGTGCGTCTTAACTGACTCGCATCTATTTATTATTACTACCACTACTAGGATGAACCAAGGAAAAAATAAATGTCTTTAACGAACTTAACCGCAACCGTATTCACTTTCACTCCGACTCCATTTCCTACTTTGGGAAACTCCGTTAGCTTTCTTTTCACTCTTTTCCTCTTGCATAATATACAATGACTGCTTTTTCCATTTTCGGAGGAATAAAAACAGCCTTACTTTCCTTAATAACTCTCTAGCAGCTCTAATCCCACCTCTTCCAGTTGGACACGATAACCTGGAAGTGGATTTTCTAGAAATAAACAAGAGTGGAATGTCGACGACGCAATCATTTGTCTCGAAAACAAAATTCCTCCATGTTTTATGGTGGCATGTATGTCCTAATATGACGAAGATCAACTCATTGCTTTCCTTGCCACGGTGTTCATTTTTATTTCACTTTACGACTCTCCGTTTTATTAATATTATCAGACCTTGTAATGAAAAAGTCAGATTCAAGCCAAACCATGCGATCAGGGTGAAGCTAAGAAAATGTGAGCATAATGATTAATAAGAGAATGAACCTGAAGTTACTGGTTCTGTAAGTTAACCTGAAGAAACTGCCCTGTCACTGTCACAAGTTACAAGTTATGGAAACCTAAAGCGGATTGGATTTTTCCCCTATGAACTTATTTATGATAAGATGACATGACTCTCCTTACAAAAGCAATAACCTCTCCATTTTCACCGATTCCACCCTCTTCCTCCCTCACTTCGTCACACCGAGCTGAGATGTCAGTTTGGATGGAGAGGAAAGCAAAAAACGAGAACTTTTTAAGTATTAATCAAGTAATAAGTACGTAGATGTCGGATTTAGCAGCAAATCTGCCCTTTTTCTCCAATAAACACTAATAATAGGAAAGCAAGTGAAATATATTCCTGTTCTCCATTTCAGTTATATTATATTTAATCATATATCGAGATAAATGGCCATTTCTTCTCATTTCTCTTTCCGCTTCAGTTCCTCATGAAAGCCTCTTTTCTATCATTTTGAGATCGCTACTGCGGAGAAAAATGAGTAGCCTCAGGCGACTACTGGAAGAAATGAAGAAATGAATGCTGAGTTAGGAAAAACCCCGGAAGAATTTTCACTGTGGAGCAGAGCCTCTCTTAGCTTTCGTTTAGAGTCACACATAGAAAAAGAATTTTCATCAGAGGAATTCATCCAGCTGAATATCCTGTCAGTTCGTTCAGTAAAAGTCACTGTCTCTTGTGAATCAACAAACCTTGAACTACAAAATTATGACATTTCTACGTTCTATCACATCTAATAATAATATTTTCGTGTATTTCCACCAAGGTGAATTTAAAAGTGTGAATGACTACTCGCAAGAGAGAAACTTTTCACGAGTGATACTTAACTTTGGAATCTGCCTGCTGTCAGGCTAAAACTATATGGCGGAGTTGAGTTTTTGCTAGAGACTACATAGTGAGTGGATCCACTAAACCTACTGTTGATGATGATGAGAGTTCCATCTAACTCCTAACTTCATATGCAACTGAAGCTTTTATGACATGTAAAACTATCCTAGTTACCTAAATAAAAGTTATTGAATCTGTCTCACGTCAACTTTCACTCTGACGTTGTAGCAAGTTGTTTACTTCTAAAGTGAATGCTGTTATGGCTTTACACTTTAAATCGATCCCTCTGCTCTTTGCCCAACTTTCTCTACATTATGAAATAATCTTCTGCTACGATATACAACCTTCGTCTATGTTCCAGTGATTTTGTTTCGTCCTTCAGAGCAATAATAGCATACCTATAAGGTAGGCAACTGCGAAAGATAAACGTCGGGGAGTCCTGAGAAAATTTACATAAGAGGAAAAAGATGAAAAGGTGACGTCAATTTATGCCTGTATTATGTGGTTACAAATGCATCACGTATTGCTTAAACACATTTAGTAACACATAGAAAACACCACAGAACGCTTTGTGCAAAATTTTAGCATGTCAACAATTTTAGCAATGTAGGGTACTTTTGAGGCTTACATCAGGCTTACTTATTAAGATGGAGAATGTACCTCCGCCCATACATCACTTTTCCATTCCATTCCTTCGTAATAATAAAAGATCCCACAAAAATGTTACATATTTTCGCGCACAGCAAGTATTTTCAGAAATGGGATTTGCAACGTTTTCAGACATGCAGATAAATATGATGCGTATTCTTGAGCTAACCTTACAGCTGCATCTCCTCCAACTTTTCTCTTTTTATTTTCGTTTTCGTTTCTATTTTAAGATGTACAATCTAATCTGCAAGTGTAGTGAAGCCGCGTGAATTGGTTTCTCTGAGAAGAAAAGCCGCTTTTGCTAAGAAAAGTTTTCTCTTAAAGCTTCTCAGCGCTTTTAAACACATTACAGCAAAAATCCACATACATTTCTATCCCAGTTGAGCTATACATACGTTATGAGGCTATGTGTCATACCTTTACTTTCCCATTCTATCCCATCCGCCAGCCAACCACTGGAGCATTATTTCATTACAAGTTGCACCCAGCTTTCATCGCAATATTGAATTACTTTATAGAGGCTTGGATATGTGGGCAAGAATGCTGGGAATTGCACAAGCAGTCCAAATGCCAAAATGAAAAACTATTTCTTCACCATCGTCATAATAAGCCCGATTTGGATGGTCGGATTTTTAAAAAGCTTTTTGTTTACTTTTTTTCATTTAAAAGAAAAAGAATTTTCATTCGCCTGGCCAGAATCCAATAAATGTTGTTAATTCTTCAACCCAAGTCTTTTCTTTTAACCTACAAAGTAAAGGAAAAGTAGCTAACTGCCTGAAACCCAGAAAACATTGCAATCGCTGATTCTCTTTGTTTGTTAAGTCTGGAGACTTTGATTAGTGGGTCAGGTCAGATGTAGTGGAATTGCGGTGATCTGATTTTAACATCTGTCGATTTTCCTTTTTTTCCCTCTATTTTTGCAACTTTGATCAATGGTCCTTAAACGCAGTATGTTGGAAACAAACGAGTCGAAAGTATCTCTTTCCATTTCCAATTTCAATCAGCACACTTTTACAGTTTCACTTCAGGAAGTCCATTTCCTACATGAAATAAAAGAGCTCACAAATCGCTAGAAAGATCTCGTTCCCAATTTCGCTCAGAAAACTTTCAACAATCACTGGCCCACAAACAAACTCAGTTACGAGCTGAGAGTGGAGAAAGCTTTAATCTTTCTGATTCATTGATTATTCTCTTTTGCCCGCCTTCATTTCAAGCGATAAACACCAAAGAAGACGCAGACTCTTTTCTAGCTAAAGAGATGTTAAGTAAGAAGGATTCTGAGTAAAGAAGGTTTAATATTCACATATAAATTATCGTCGAGTTTGAGATGCGTTACACATTCTAACCATTACATTGTGTGTAAATGGTGAAAGAAAAAAAGTTTTTTAGGTGCTCATAAAATTCTTTATTTGCCATTCACACATTTTAATATGTGCGACTGTACGACGTCTATGGCACTACATTCACAGATGCACTCTCATCACATCACTGACGGTGACGAGAAAGGAAATTCTTTACTCCGCGTCAGAAAAAGTAAAATTCATTTTTCCCCATTTTTTTACCCCAACCCAGATTCATTTAAAACTCCAACGTCAAAACGTACGTACCTACATTTTATGCACTTTCTTCATGCTCTCGTTCACAAGAAATATCGTAGTTGAGAGTCGAGATCCCAACACAATTCACTCCACTCATGAATGCAATAACTTTTAACTGAGCCTTGTTTCTGGACTTCAAAAATATCTGGGCATATATTTTACAGCTGTCGACAGTTTGCATGCCATTTTTACACTTTGTTCTGTATTGAGCCGAGTCTAAAATACTCTTGCTCAGGCACACGAGAAAAGACAAAATTTCCTGTGAACAACCATTTAAGGAAAAAGTTTTTCCCTGACAAAATCCTCAATTTCTTGACTGGAGGTTCACTGCTTGTAAAATATACTATAAAAGTAAGAAAAAAAGAGGCATCCTTCGTTCCTCTTCTTCTGTTCTTCTCTCAGAGAGACATCATCTCAAGAAATACCTAAGCGTAGCTCAGGCTTTCCTCAAATACTCTGCTTGTGTTCGCTAACTATAAATCTTGCGAGAGAATCTACGGATGAAAACTTCATGTGAATACTTGTTTTGTTGAGAGATGAAGATAAAAAATAGACTTGGCACGACATTCCCTGCAATATTATAAGCATTTCCGTCTCTGCCAGAAGATGCAATAAAAACGGAAGGACAAGAGGAAAGTCCTCAAAGCAAAACTTTAAAGAGGCAAAAACAGACGAAAACAACTTTTACTTCCGCTGTCATCACCGACGATGTCATCGAACAACAGTTGACTCTCTCTCTGCCTCCGTCATAAAAACTGAATTATGAATGCACATTTAAGCAACTTCTTGTGCAAGCCCCTTTTCCACTTTCTCTCACTCTCATCCGTCCGTTCTAGAGTGCGAAGTCAAATTTTTGTTGACCCGGAGCAAAGCAAGAGGAGCAGCAGGAATAAATTATTCTCAGTGTAAATATTCACAAAAGGAGGTGGTCTCGAGTCTCCACTTCCCTTCAAGCCCAGCTAAAGCTAAAACCTCATCCAGTCCAGAAATGAACAAATGACGTACCGTCATTTTCATATTTAAAGTCAACACACCACTCAGTGTGTGTGGCCAATTCCATTCTTCATTCATTTCAAGTCCACGGTCACTGCCATTCTACACTTTTCATGAGAAATGTTCATTCCAGCAGCAGCAGGTCCCATCATTTATTTCAACATCCAACAATTGTATTTTCATCCCATCCAGCAGCAGTAACATATGCAAACGGAAATATTTTCACATCAAGCCAAAAAAGTCAAGCAAAAGAAAAAGGCTGGAATTGTGTGTGTGTATGATGTGGTTGGTATGAAAATTCTATGATGCCACTGATACATATAAAAACCAATGGCACGGTACAATCATGTAGCTGTTGCCATTTAACATTTTATATGTTATGTTAGTCTATGAGCGAATGAAATCCTCCCTTAGGGCAGCCTTAATTATCAAAAGATGGTTCCGTTTTCCCTGATGAAAATTGCATCACGGTCACAGAGTATTATACACTGTACAATCGTTTTCTGTACGCCATTTTTCTCTAAAATATTTACATTAAGTTGACATTTAGTCCGAACATCCAAGTGCTTTGTCTTTACTTAAAACCATCGCTGACTGTCTGGTAAAATGCGACGTGGACTTACTGGAATTTTTGTTCTTTAGCTTATATAATATTTATTAATTCCATACATTAGCACTTAATTTGCCTTCTAAAATTCAACGATGCTTTCGACTTTCACCACTTTTTATAATTTCGTGGTTAATCGAGGTGCATGTTCAAAACCATAACTCGTTAAAAAAATAACGGCACTGTCTGTCTTTTTGATATGGACATGTTCAAACAGTTAAATGGATAGTTAAGAGAAAAGCAGACTGATGTCTGACAGCCAGACTGTTTGGTTAAAAATAATTGTATAATTACGCTGAAAATGTTGTTTGTATTACGTAAAACAAACCCATTAAATTTTATATGTCAGAGAGTCAGGTTTGTATTGTTGAATTACAATCAGATATTAGTATTGTAAATACTCTACTTGAGGAGAAAGGCAAACAAGAAAGCACAACAGAAAATGTGAAGTTTCTACTAGCAAACCAAGGTCGTCTCTGTGTGTGTCTCAAGTGCCAAAATCCTAGCCACAGGTTAGGTCACAAGTAGGTGGAATTAGATATTTTTATACTGCTTTGGTGGATATTTGAAAAGTCGTTTGTCCAAAGTTTATACCTGCATTAAACACGAACGAAGGTCAAGGAGGAAGGAGGATGAGTAGTAGACACAGACAACCTAGAGTAAAGCGCAAGTAAAGCAAACCCACGCAGCAATTTTCTCTTGCAGAAGAAACACACACGTATTCTTGTCCCTTATTATCTTTAGATTATGACAAGCTGTTTGCTTCCACAGGACAAGAACTTACCCGTAGCGAATCTTCTAACAAGTTCATAGAATCCACAAGCAGAAGCAGACATCAGCAAAAGTAAAAGTGCACTTCGCCTGACAATAAATGGAACCCATAAAATACGGTCTCTTGAAACTAGCCGATGTTATGAACAAGGGAAACTCGCTTATACCATACAGCTTACAAACTGCATTCGTCATCAACTCAAAGCAACTTGGAAACGGGAGATCGATTGCCAGAGGAGTCATTTCGGCGTGTGCTCCACTGCTTCAGCTCCATTCACATGAAAAGGGAGTGGTGATTAAAGTACCGGGGCATTGCGACATGAATTAGGAGGTTGAAAAGAAAAGTCCTACTTAAGACAGACTTGAAGGCACACAAAAGTTTCTTACCTTGTAGATTTAAGGAGAACAAAATGAGCATTCCCAGCTGAATCCAGACGGCACGTGACAATTCGCTAAACACGAGATGTCCTTGACGGCATTCCGTTTTCCTTTTTGAAGTGATTTTGGCGAGTCCAGTCTCTGGAGAAGTGGTTCCAGTAGAAGAAGAAGATTCCGCTGGTGACAGAACAGTTTCAAGTAGCGTTCGACTCGACGAAGAATTTGAGGATGACGTCTCAATTTCAGTGGCAGATGTGTTAGATTCGGATGCGGTGTTGTTGTGCAAGCACGTAGAAGCTCGATCAATCCTTCTATACAAGAGCTTTGACTTGTTCTTCTCCTCGTGATAATTCTGTTGCTTTTGGAATTGATGCTGGTGACATTCTCCGGAGTCATTACCAGCGTAATCATCCCTCCGATGTCGCCTACATGACAAGCATCTAGCAGCAGTGGCAAACGAATCGGTGGAACTCTGACAATTACCAGTTCTTTCCAAATGCTCCATTGATGGTAATTGATGATCGAGCCCACTTATCTCACTCCCCTGACTTCCGTCCTCCAAGGAGTTCCCATAGAAGGAGAGGCTGATCATATTATTATTGCTCTTATTCCTCCTCAAAGAAGGGAAGTCTCGCTCAAGCTGAAGCTCAGCCGCATCATCATCATCAACAACAAGAATAATACCATTGCTTCTGCGAGATTCACGGCCCCTCTCCATTTTTCCCACGCTCCTTTCACAACCAAAATCCAAATCTTGCTGGCACATTTTTCTTCTTCTCTTCTTCGTCTTCTTCTTCAAAGAAACAAAATCCGTCACTCTTTCTTTTCCCTTCTGCCTGCTCAGAAAATCCTTTCCTAAAAAAAGGATATTATTCTGTATCGATGATTCGAGTCCAAAGGGATAATTCCGAACAAAAAATGCGCACAGTGTTTTTAAGATATTGTATCTTTGCGAAACACTGAATTTCCCAGTCACTCAACTCAACTCATGAGAATTTTCTGTTTTTTTACTTTCCAAGTTCGCACTGCTCATAATATAATATGCACCACGCACCAGATCACAATAAAGTAAGTGTACCACAAATTGTAGTCTGCTGAAAGAAGGGAGCTGTAACGTAACAGATGGAACAGGAGTAAGATGTATCTGTCTGTAAAATATATTTTTTCTTTTCCCCTAATGCATTCGCTTCAACAAACACACTTGCATAGGCAGAAAGTTAAAAAGTGTTGCTGCGGTATTGAAACAGCTTTACTTTTTATCGTATCTCTGAGAACACTTTTCAGACGGGAATTAGCAAAACATTCTACGCTAAGTCCTTGTCATTCACAAAGTGCATCACACAAAAATGTTTTATCTCTGTGCGAACAGTAAATACACAAACAATTTTTATTGAGATCCTATGAGTAACTTTAACTTTCTTGTATATATGAAGTTTATACTACACTTGGATTTTGCTTATTTAAACAGAGACTGGACGTCTAGCACATTACAGCGTTACATCTACTATTGTAGCACTTTGGTTCGTTTCATTCACAAAAACTGTTTCCAGTATCTCGTATTCACTTTTCTCGCCACCTTTTCTCTTTGTTTCCAATGCGTGGAAGAATGATAGAGAGAGTGAGAGAGGAGAGAGAAAATAGAGAACGGGAGACAAAGAAAGAAAACAGAAAACTACGACTCGGCTGAGACTGCGACCAATTTGTTGACATTAGCCATAATTCAACATCAACCCTGCTTTTCCTCTCTTATCTTAGGTCTGGAGCGAGCCCTTAGTCCACACACGCACAAAAGAAAGAGAGGAGAGAATCCGCTTTGTAACTTTCCTTCCTTCCTCACTTTTCAGCTGGCTCCCGCTTCATTCACTTTTCGACTTTGCGAGTTACGAGAAGTAATTACTCACACAACTGTGCTCTCCATGACCCCTCCGCCGTGCTGGAAAAGAATAAAGAAACAATAAAATAAAATCAACTCCTTAGGTCATTCATAGCGTAACGTAGCGTACATAAGAGAAGGTTACATAAACCCGGCATTGAAAGATGTGTATCTTTCCTTAAGCAAAGTTTGCTTTGTGCATGTATGTACATAAATTATAACATAAAACGGTTAAGAAATAGGAAAACTCGGTACATTATTTACTCTACTGCTTTCAAACATTTATTCAATTATTTGTCAGCTGCATAATATTGTATTCAATAAAAGCCAGGATTTTATTAAGTTCGTTTTAATATTGAGTTGAATGAAACACAATTTCAGTTTCACTTCACCAAACGACAAGATGTGAGAGGAAAGTGAGATAAACCCTGGAGGCAGGATAACGCATGCATCCTTTTCTGTCGTAGTAGGCAGAACGAAATCCGGTTTATCTTCGGAACATAAGTTGAATTTAACCTGATGTACAGTTTCCACTTCCACTTCCAACCCTCGCTCCGCTCGTGTCTACTCCACATCATGTCTTCCCTTTTATTCTTTTTCTTTCCTGTCGATATCTTTCTCTAATACGATATCAAAATGATTGGCAAAAGAAAGTTTTCAAGTGATTCCTTTTCAAGTGCTAACATTCTTCAAACTGAGATCCAAACTCCAAACTCTTTTCTACTACGCACTTCCTACGATTCCTGAATCAAGTTGTCTTTTTACAGGAAAACCTCAACCTCACTTAAATCGTGTCACGAAGCATTTTTTTCACTGACATTTCGTTGTGATCCACAAATGCATGTTTGGTTGCCCTTGCCTTGATTCCTATCTAGCAAGTGTCGCTTGTTTTCTTATTGGTACATTTACATTGTTTCAAAAGCCAAGGTCCTTTGTCATTTGTATGCAAATTACCTTATAAATTTTTTACACATGTTGTTTGGAGCCGCATGCATTGAATGGTGTGTAGTGTGTATTGCATTAGGAATTATAATTTTATGCTTTCTTCAAGATAATCAAGTACCCTGTGATCTCGATCCTTCGGATTCTAAAAGTAGCTGCAAGTGATAACTATAAATATGCTAATACGATGCAATTTCAAGATACCTTGCTGAAATTTTCTATAAATATTAATGACCCTAGAATGTCCTCTTCGTTTCCAATTCACCCGTTTTCTTATTCTTATTCTAAAATCCCTGGGTGCTACAAAATACGCCACAAATTTGCAATGCTATTGTATTCATGAAGCAGAGCAGATGCAAAGGTCCCCTTGTCTCTCCTACCTACACAATATTGACTTCTACTACAGCAAATTGTTACAACTATGCATGCCTAGAAATCAGTCAGACTCTGCTGGAATCTCCTTATTATCAAGCAGCCCTACAAAAGCGAGTATTCAAAAAACACGTTTTGTTTGATAATGAGACAGCGAATTTAATACGTCTCTAAACTAACTAACTGTAAGTTTTTTTCATTTGATCGTAGTTTATTACAAAAGGAAAACAGATCGTAAAAAGGCGACGATAAAATAGCTAACACTTTCTTTTCATTTCTTTGCTTGATGTAAAAAAACTTGTAAGTGTTGTCTGTTTACACTGCTTTTGGCCTTTACATTTACGTTTGTTTACTTGCTGAGCCGAACTTTATATTGAGTGGGTGTTGTGCATACAGAGTACATTTTTCCACCAAGCACATTTTAACAAACTGCGATTACTTTGCGTTCCTCTGATTGTTTGCAGGAAGAAAAGCAGGAAGTTGTAAAATACCAAAGTGCAATGCTTGCTTGGGTGTAAATAGAACCTGTACCAGTTTCTTTTCATTAGGGTTTCTATTTTTCTCGTCGTGTCCTCTGTTACGTAATATATAACAGAAAAACCCTTACACGAATCAAGAATGATACTTTGTAATCGTATATCATCTGCGTGTGTACGCAAAGGTAAATTACAAAAAGAAATACAAATACACTTTAGATAATTCGCTTAAATGTTTCTTTGTAGCATGGCGAAATTTAACCCATAAATAACTCACTCGCTGCTGCTACTGAAAAAGTCCGGGTTGACATTTCATCCTCCATTATTATTTTCACGTGCGTGGGGTAGTTTCGCCATTCGAACTTTTTACTGGGAATTTTGCTATACAATCAGTAACTGTAATTATTAAAGCTTGGAGATGATACGAATGGAATTTTTTATAGAAGCAGCTAGCAATAGCTCAGCAGTAGTTTATTTAGCGAATTGAGTTTTTGTTCTGTTTAGACTCCTAAGATTCTATAACAGATTTGCTTCGATGAATTTTTCACAAAATTTTGTCTCATACAAGGAACACACACATAGATTTTTCCCAAACAATGCAGTGTCCGACTGCGCGACCCTCACAAAACATTTTCTAATGTGAATCGTCCAAGGGTAATGAATGAGTAAACTGCTAATTTTCACACAAACGCTGAACATAAAAAATAAAAGCCCATTTACTCGAATACCTTGCGACAAAAATGACTTAAGAAAAATTCAAATTGAAAATCGTAGGTGTACGAACACAAATAACCTAAGGCAAGCTTCGCGAATCTGTAATAAAATATTTTTACTTCCATTTGGAAGGTGGTGCTCATCTATTATTTTTTATAGTTATAATAAGGTTGCTCGAGTGTCTCCATAAATTGTGCGGAATTTATTATAACAATTATGTAAGCATTAAAAACGCAGTTGTTAAACAATGCTATTCGTGATGAATGTTGCCTTTTCAAGCACCACGATTGTTTACGGTTTACACTATTCCATGCTACACCTTGTAATTTGCATTGTCACATTGTCAGCTAAGGTAAGAAGAGTCAGAACTGACTTGGTCTTGCAAAAATGTCGCTTCTTTCCCCTATTACACTTTTACTGCTTCCTGGCTAACTTTTATAGCCTGATAAAAGAAAATCCTCGGCAGTTGTCGTCAGCCAGCACGAAGGCATTCTTCTTGTTCACAATTTCACAGTCTCATTTACTCGTGCATATTTCTAGCTTTTTTATCGTGCAGAAGAAAACAATTTCCTTTCTTAAGACCAGCGTCGTCTTTTGTCAAGTGCATATTCAAACAGAGACACAGCAAAGTTTATTTTGTTGCTCGTTGCAAAAAGTACTTTGTCTGTTGAACAAGATAACCAAGCATTTAGAAAAAGCACGAAGTAAAAGAATCTAAAGCAGGGCTACAATATACAGATCAGTGCATTGCACCTCACATCATATCTGATCTCCTTGCAACGAATTGTTTGGCTCTTCTCCTCTTGCAGAAATGATCAGTTGGAAATGACTATTGAGTAATTTGCGAGCTTAAAAAATATCTGCCTCTTCTTCTCCCAAATACCAAAAATGCCATCCGGGTGACTTGCCTAATTTTGAATAAGGTTGCTGCGAGCTCTTCAATTCTCATACAACTTGCACAGTTTGATTTTAGACGCTAGATTCACAAGCTGAAACATCTGCAAGATGTTCATTTATTTCAGACTCAGACTGACAGTGACGTAACATTTTATATTATCAAACTTTTCATTCGAACGCTTCCGTTTCTGCCCTCAAATCAATTTTACAACTTTTCCGTTGTAAACTTATGCAAGAGACAGATAAATGTGTTTCAAATGCAGTGCTTGCGTCAATAGCATCCTCCAGGCAGTGCAGAAAATGTCACAAACAAGAAACCGCAGTAGCTGCATTACATTGGAAGTAAATTACGAATCTGTATGAAATGAACCATTAACTCTATAATGAACTTCAAAGCAAACTCCTCCGACGTTCCTCTAAACCACTTTATTTATGGGCTTCGTACATGAAGCCAACAAAACATTCCTTGCTGCAAAGCTCTAGAATCATTTCTTAATGTAGCAAGAAATTACAGACATAGATTTCTTTTCTTCCTGGTACAGACCACATTGTAGCCAGTGAGTAAATAAGTGTACAAATGGTTGAAAGTAACAACAATAAGATGCTGTTAAAGAGATTACCAGCATGGACTCAAAGGAGCAATTTTTTATTTTCTGCAACAAAAATAGCAAATGACAATGTGTGTCTTGTGGAATTGGTCTGGTGCTGGTCTGCTTTGCTTTTCTAGCCTTCAAGCAAGCTGCAATGAGACAAAGACAAAGTAAAGCAGAGCAAAATAGAGCCATCGCCATTGTGTCTGCTGTTTTACAACTTTACTTAACCGTATGGAGTAGGCGGGCGTCCAACTGATCAAGATGGTTTGATCGTGATCTCGAGGTTTACTCAGTGCCAGCCAGTGCAAAGGAAAAGCAAACAGAGCAGCACTTGGTGTATTGCCTACTGCTTTTTAAGTCATTCATTTGTTCTGAACCAGCTGCAACGTCGGTAAGTGACACTAAGTGGGGGAAAAGAGATATGAAGAGAGGTCCTTGTCCCTTTCCCTACTTTCCTCAAATGCTCTAAGCGCATTTTTCTACTCAGCTACTTAAATAATACCAGAACGACATCCACTGTAGCATCTACAAAGGGTGCTTCAACATGACACCTTTTTAAGTAGATACCATCAACGCCTTTTGTATAAGTAATGTGCTCGGCTCAGCACAGCAGCAGCGTCTCTACTTCGAGTAAAGAAAGTTGCAGGTAATCTTTCGCACCATCAGTAAGCAAATGCAACTGGATCTGTTTGCCCTTCCGTGACCTTTATTATTAGATGGTCTGGCTCGTTTGACAAAGTGACAAGCAAAGCAAGCAACTTACTCGTCCTTAGTTTGCTTGTGTAACGTTTTTTTTTTGCGAAATGCAAAGGAAACAATGGAATATAAGTGGTGGCGCGTCTGCTGAAGTGAAGTACACTTTGGGCTACACTTGAATGAAATGAGGGTTTATTGACTCGAAATGTGACTTGGACTCTATTGCTCGACGCAATATTATGTAAAAATGAATTTGCTGGTATAAAAGTGTCAGCGGAAATGAGAAAGGAAAATAAAAATTAATTGTTTTGCATTGCTATTACTAACTTACAGATCAGACTTTATCTTTTACCCTGTTTTACTTTTTGCAAAAACTTCATAGTTCATATTATGTGTACTAAGGATTTTCTTGTGTGTAGTTTTGTAAAACACTTCATTACCAGCTCCGCCCTGATACTGTGGTTATTATTATGATTATGGCGCTGATTAAGATCTACATGAAAATGCAAAAGTGAGCGAGAAGTCGACAAAGGCCATTCGACATGTGTGGGAAATTTTCTCCTGTTGCCGGTGTACGTTATTAAAGTAAATATTTTTTATTGCTTCATTGTAAAGTTAGCGCTGTTTCAGTTAATAATAAATACATTTCTTCCCCATCTGAATTGCCCAACTCAACCTGCGAGCAAACAGCTTTATTTCGGGTAGGTCTGTAGGTAACACACGAATTTTGGTATTTTCTCCTGAGACCAGACGAGGAGAGCTTTTTAATACGCTGTCCCACTCAGTCTGGAAGGAAGAAAGGCAAAGCCCATCATTCAGTATCCTGTGGGTACAGAGAGTGTGTTGAGTGGCGACTAGAGATGTTTCAACCTACACACATTTTTCGATAGTTCACCTACCTAAACCAACTAACTACCATTGCGGACCACAAAAGAGCGACTCAACTCAATCTACACATCTTGTGAAGAAAAGAAAGTCTGATATCCATCCCCTGAACGAACAATTCTGGGAAAAGTGAAGGACACAACACAATCTAAGAAGGAAAGTTTGTTGAATAACTACAATAGGCACACACATGTACCTAAGTTAGATCTTTGAGAGAATAAAGCATTTTGAAGAGTTATGATGTCACCGGATTGCTTTCAAAAACTTTATCCATGCTTTCCCCTTTTTGTTGCTTCTGCTCAGTTAAGTAGTTTCTTTTTGCTTTCCCACTTGATAACTAGAATAACGAACAAGAAGAGAAAATGGAATAAGCAAGGAAGACGGGAAAAGTAGTTAACTAACGCACTTCTTCTTGCCCATTCACTCACTCCTCACAATCTCAACTCATTCAAGAACTCACTCACAAGTGAGAAGAATGAGATACAGATTTTTCTCTAACTGCATGCCTAATAAATGTAGGTAGTTATACTATGTACATGCTCCACAGTTCTAACCGTGTTACATTTAGTTAATACAACAGAATCGAGAAGCAAGAAGCAAAATGTTCATCTATGACTCACTCCGTTATTATGTCTTTATTACGGTTACTCTTTAACCTTTGTTGTTTAATATATTGCCTTGGAGGAGTAAATGTTGCAGAAGTGCTACTAAATAATAATCTCGGAGGAGTCGGTTAGTAGCCAGCAAAAGGAAAAGTCGCTTGACGGGGAGAGTCGAGAGGAAGAAAGTAAAAGCAAAAGTTTTTCTTTTTAAACTCTCCTTCCTTCTTTTCTGATCACTTTCTCAAGATAAGCAAATACAATAAAAGCTCAACATAAAATGCATTAGTTAGTCATTTTCTCTCGCACAAGCTGAAATTCTTACTTTTACATAACGCATACATTTTCTGATATTGTGAAACATGGGCCCACCCATTAAATTAAAATGACGAGTGGAAGGGGCGAAAGTTCAGGAAGGAGTGAGTGAGAGAGGGTAAAAGTGGCGTGTGGAGGAGAGGAAAGAAAAACTAAAAAAGCAACTTGTTTCGCGGAAACTTGAGTAAAGTGCGTACCTACTTCCTGACGAGCAAAGAAGTGCCACTTTTGGTATGTGGTTGCCTTCTTTAACTTGTGTGCCAGCTAAGCTGTGTATCCGTTATAAACACAATTTCTAATGAGTTTTTTTCGGTGACATGTTGGTTAGTTGGTTATTATAATACCAAGCATCGTCATTTCACACAAAATAAAGAATCAAGCTTTTAGCTTTACTAAACCAAGAGTTTTAAATAGTTCCACTTCTCACTCGCGGAGTTGACATTCTGTGCGACTTGCGACTGCACGTAAACAGAGGTCATAAATTTTCTTCTAAAAAGGGGACAAGAAAAAGTTGCAAAACTCGTGAAAATAAATATTACGAAACAAACACAAAACCATCACAGAGAATAATGGATTATTGGATGGGGGTAGCATTAAAACAAAGTTGCCGATCATTACTAAACTAAACTAGGCTGGAGGTAATAAAACGGGAAAATATCATATACTAAACTATCTAACTGCACATACAGAAATAATAATAGTTACAGCGTTACACATTATTTATGCGCATTAACAGTTGCATAACAAATAACAGGCCAACTGTTTCCTCCTCCATCGGGTAAACACCGCCGCCGCCGCTGCTGCTTCTCCTCCAACTCCCTCCAAATCCATGCACACACTTTCACAATTCACTCGCAGAGAAAAGAGCAGCATCGCAGGAACTGAGCATTTAAGTAAAGTTTAAGGGAAGCCGAGACGAAAAGAGAAGAATGCAAAGAAAAGGAGCGAGAAGGCGAGCAAAGAGCAACAAATGCTCAGCACGTACATTAAAAGGGAAAAGGCACACGTTAGATTTTCAATGGGGTAATAATAACTTGTGAAAAGGTATGCACTTGTGACCGTTGCTCCTTTAAAGAAACTAATAAATTTTAGACACCATCTGCAAAGGAAGTGAATTGTATTCGTGTAATAACCCTTCTCTCTAAAAGCTGTTACGTTACGTTCCTCCAAACTCGAGCTCTGGATGGAGGAGCAAAGTTGAAGTTGGAGCATTTCAAGAACCAAGAAATACAACGGGGCAGCAGCTGCCAGCATTATTATTATGATTAGTAAGTAGCCTCAAGTATTAAGTGCGTAGACTACGACGAGACCTAAAGTCACCAATAAAAGACCTAGAGTTTCAGAGCATGAAAAACGTGCCCGAGGAGCTGTGTCTCCTCATTTCAGGCTCAGGCTTTGCACTTTACAATTTGCCCCAAGTAAAAATATTTCTGCTCTACCTTTATTAGGATTAACTAACAATTACTTATTAACCTCGTGCGTTCGCCTTCTCAGAAAGATAAATCTTTCGAAACAGCTTTTAAAACGACTAAAAGTAAAGTTTAAACTAAATAAATTACAGTTTATTCTGCTAATGCTAAACAAATATACATTGCTACATACAATGATTTAGAATGAAACCGTAAATACCAAATTATTCTTGACACTCGGAAAAGAAAGCAGGCAGAAAGCGACACAACCTTCACATTAACATTAACAACGAGTTAAAGGTGAAACTTAATTCTGAATAATTGGATGCTCTTTCATATTTCTTCCTTTTAATGTGTCTTCAACGCTAGTGCACCATAAATTCTTAATTAAGCATTAATTGTTAACTTTTAAAAGTTGTCACATACCATAAATTAGATGTGATGTAATCTTTCTTGTGAATCCAGATCCCAGGTTCTTGAACATGAGTTGACCATACTATAAGTAGCATGTAGTATTGCAATGATACATTGAAGCTGCTCGTTAAAGATTAAAAAGTTTTTTAAAATGATCATTAATTTAATGTGTATGAGGAACAATCACGAAACAAAACGTGAACATTCCGTAAGATTTTATCTTATTCGGAGATTAGAACAGGGCAAACTGAAACAAAGTGACCGTTTCCTTTAAAAACTCGAAGAAAGTAATTTTTCGCTTAAAAAATGTTTTTTAAAGGAAATGACAAAATATTTGTATAGGCAGATGTGCCTTAAAATGTGTAATATTTCGTATCAACTAACGAACAAACGAAACCCTTTTGCGTGTTTTTTACTTTGTGAAAAGTGGAAGCACAGCGCGTGTTGCTTCTCCACCGGATGCTCAATGAAGACTGTTAAGCTCATGAGGATTTCCCTCGAACCAAGTCTACGTTTCATGCGTTCCTTCGTGAGCAGGAGGGATGTTGCATGCAAGCAAGCAACTTTAACTATGCTATGAATGAGTTGCAGAAGCTCATGGTATATCATGACAAGAGCTGCTCTAACTTGATATCATTTGCCAGCAGTTTCTTTTTGTGTGGTTATGAAAGTTTAAATACGAACCGACCGATAATGGGATGGATGGGGTGTGCTTGCATATCATATTAGTATTAGTCGTTGCAAACTTTACTACGACACATTTTTAAATGGCAAGTATTTGCTGGTAATGCCATGAATAAGGGAAGTTCTAATGAAAATTTAGTTGAGCTGTCCAAAAGAAATTTTTCTAATCACTTTTCTATTTTTTCTCCGATATCACGTTTCACGCTATTAGTAGAAGTGTATTTTTCCTAAAAAAACGTTCAATGATTGAACTTCAATCATTATTGTCTTAAATAAATTAAGGCAAGAAACGGGAGGTTATCGGGTCCTCCGTTATCTCTTAATCAAATTAATGAACTCTCTGTAAAATGTCAAACGATTTAAACTATCGAGCTAGCCCCTAGATAAGCATATATGTATATCTTCTGCAATTCATTAGGTAAATTACATATTCGGCCATTTCAATTCCGACACATTATAGTTAACTTCGAAAGGTTAAGACTTCAAAGGCTTTGTAATTATTACATGACATCAGACTACTTACTAGTAGATTTTATGGAGGAACTTTGGGGTAAGTTGAAACTAATAAATTAATTTATAAATAAATGAAAACAATGGCGTTTGTATTTAACGACGGAAGACTGGGCTAATAATGTTCGAGCCTCGAACTTCGAGGTGATTGAATCCCTTCATGACCAGAGGCAAAGATGGAATTGGTTTTTAATATAAAAATTTAGGCGAATAAATAAATGGCATTCAAATACAATATTTTTTTACGGTAATTGTATATCTGTATTCCACGTTGCATAAAACATACAACTAAAAGGTCAACGAGTAGGTCAATGGGGCTGAACAAAGCTAGCCATATATTACTTTCAATTTCAAAATTGCTTGTGTACGAGAACGAAGCTGAAATATTACTCGCCAATGTTAATTATTCTTGGGTTGGATCGGACACTAAATCTCACAGTGGTCAGCAGCAGCACAGCCACACACTCAAAGGCTACCTACTACAACATAGTTTTATTTCATTGATCAAAAGATAAAAAAGTTGTGGTTTTGTGAAAAACTTTCTTCAAGTGGTGATTTTGGTTTGGTCCCAATTTCATTAGGAATTTTAACCTAACAAATTCGAATTTCGCGGACGGTCCTTGTAACTTAAATCAAAATGAGTTTATGAAAATAATACAGTTTAAAGACAATGCTTCTCAACATAGCAAACGTTTGCTAGAACGATTTTTATTTTTTTTAAATATCATATACAATGGTACTATTTACAATTGCCATTAAATAATACGTTATTAGAGTAAAGTTCATAATATATGTAGGATATTTATATCGAAATATTTTAAATCAATTCTATCGTTCTATAATTGAAAGTAATTTGCTCAAATTGCACTCATCCATACAACCGAAGTTTTAAATTTATCCAATGTATTAAAGCAAGAAAAACTTAGTAGCAGTAGAGTTAGAGTTTCAGAAAAATATTGAATACTTTGGTACAAAATACGGGCTTAATGACTAGATTATAAAGTTTCGTCATTTTTTTGTCCCATAAAACTGAAATTTTGAAAACAAAAATAGTACTGTCGCATTGATTAAAAAACAATATTGTCGTAAAATGAATGAACAAAAAAAATTCGTACTTTTTGTATTTTGTAGATTCTACAAAGGGTGGGATTCTTAAATCCTTTTGTTGAAGCTGGCATGTTATTATCATTAAGCCCTAGAAAAGTAAATGACTCCACAGCAAAATCCATTTTAGACACTTTCAAACAAAACAAAAAATAGGTTAACTTAATATGTCTTAATCATAAACTGACAAATCATAAAATATACAATGGAAATCTAGTAAACAAACCATACAATTATTTAATTTTAATTAAATGCATAGATTATTAAATCCTATGCTCGCTGGGGGTACATGTTACTTTTGTAGACACTAAATTCATTTTACACATGCGCAATTTCAATCGTTAAAACCATTATGCAGAAATTCCTATGCTAGCTTTATTTCGGTTATCAAGTTAATTCGCGAAATAAATCTTTACTGAGACCTTGATCTCATCTGAAGTGACATAACGTATGAACCGTCACATTTTTAAAACTAAATCTGGGTATGGGTATAAACTTTAACAGGAGCAGAATCTCAATTCCGATCCGATCAAAATCCCACTACAAATATCTAGTGCGTGTAATAAACAATTCATTTGTACTTTGGTTAAAGGATAAGTGCTAGTTAAATGTTAATGTCACACTTTACCTGTAACCACTTGGTATGCATAACATTTACCATTGTTCAGGTTCCATTAGATATCTAAAATCGAAATCCAAAGGTACTCATAAATCCTACTCTATCAAAGAACCAGAGACTGATTGTAACACATAAACGAATCGTGTCTATCATCCTCCTCAAGGCGCATCTAGTAGTTTTATCTATTTTTTAACCTCAAACTTTAAAAGTAAGTAGAACATTATGTCGCAATGCAATCAAATGTACTATAAATTAGCTAGCATAAAATTATTAAATACTAAAAATTAACTTTCGTCAAATAGAAATTCTACTTAGAGATCCCGTGAGATTATACAAGTTTGAGAACAAAGTTAAGAAAAAAGTTTATTAAACTAAATCTATAACTTTAAAATACATTGCAATTTTTCCTCACTCCGTACAGGAGTAAGCAAATTTCTGGTTGACTTTTGATCACTGCTCTCTGGTAAATAGGTTGTAATTAATAATTAGACTGGTAAAAGCAGAACAAAAATGCGTATACTTAAGCTTTCGAAAAGGACCAAGAATAAAGACCTTTAAACTAATTTAGTAACACTGGTAAATGCTATCGATTGAATATTAGAGACGAAAAATTATTCTCGCATTAGATTGAATGCGTATCTTAACTAACTGTACACGTTAAATTGTTGATTGCTGTACCGGTGTGGGCTTCACAGCAGTTCCTTTGTAACATTTTCAACAACATCCCCAAATCAAGTTTCTATTTCGGTGACGACCATCTGCGATGAAAGCTCTTCCTGTGAAATTAGTAATAATGTCAGTCCTCCATTGAAAATTCGGAGTCATCGGATGAAGAGGTTCGAGGGCTACATAAAAACAAAATCAATCGCATTAAATGTCTGCTTGATTATTACCGTTCGCTGATGAGTTCATTGTTTAATAATGTATAAATTATAATTGTCAAGCTAATAATAATCGTACTTTATTGCTCGGCAAGTCAAAAAGATAACACGCTTCAGTTTCGGATTATGGAAAAAGAAGTTGAATGACCAAACACATCCAGACTCAGAAAACGGATCCGATTCATAATCTGGTTTGTACGTGAAGATCTCGGAATTCTTTAGCCCACCAATTTCATTCTCAATTTCTTCCCAAAGCTTTTGTCTATTATGGGTTAACAAACAAATCATTCGAGATTGATCAGGATCAGAATTTTAAATTTTTGTGAATTGTTTTAACAATTTTAAATACACTAATTGTGAATGCAAACTGCACACATTAATCTTTAGAAAGTATAATTTAAAAATAGAAGCAACTAAGGGAAAAACTTACCGCAGATTTCTGTTGTATAAGTTTGATTGGCCCAATCGAGAATCAATTTCTGCCCACACATGAGCCAAGCTTGGAGATCTCGAAAATTCATGACTTTTCGCGTCACTGAAGTCATAATCCGGAAAAAATGACAAGTTCAATGTTGAAATGAGGTTGAACAACATTTTCCTTGAAATAACAAACATTTCCAAATTCTCCGAAGTGATGATCTCCGGGTCGCATTCTATTGACCTCGACAACAGGTTGGCCTCATGTGGTGGACTAAGTGCGACAATGTCTGAGCCACCACCGTCCTTCGCCATCTTTTTATAAAGGCCTTTCTGCTCACTCCCTGCGACCTGATTTAATTAAAGCAAAAGCAAATATAAACATGACAGGTTCGTTTTCCAAATCATCATCTTCTTCCATATTATTGCCAAATAAAATCCTTTTATATTTAGGGAATTTTCTAATTTCATAAGTTAGACTCTACACTGGCTATCTGTTATTTGCAATAAAACCCTTCCAAGAACCTAATCCATTATGTTTTATAAAAAATTATTTACAATATTTTAATTAACATGCTGAAAGGTTGCTGACTGAACCGTGACCCACACCAAGAGGATAAAAATCAAACAAGCGAGGGAGATAACGATGAAAGAGAATGGCATTTTACAAACAGTTCTGAGTATGAGCTGATAACTTCAGTTCAGCTTACTCCTCCTACATTTTGACGTTTGTCTGTCACATCGACATCACGTTAAAAAAAGGCAAAATAACTTCAATCTCAATCTCATCATGTGTCATGTCTTCTTGATCAACATAATTTGTATCGGATTAACTCGAACTCGAACACAACACACTATCAAGTAATGGCAATGCATCTTGTTTTCGTAGAATTGCTACCATTCACTCACCATTCATTTTAAAAGCATTATGTTGGGCTGGCTAAAAGTAAATAGCTTAAACTAAATGGATTTACGTAACAGGTGACAGAGGTCAAAGTACCATCAAACCACATGCTAATTTTGACACAAAAATAAATCATTCATACTATTTACTTCATGGAGTAGAATCGAGTAACTATTACGATACCTAAAAGTACTATAAGAAGACATTCTCCTCAGTCATTTCTGGCTCTCATTCGAGCCGTACTTCAACTTAAAACCAAATGCAATTCAATAACAATTAATAAGTCAAAAGTGGAAATGAGTATGAAAGAGAAAAGAGACTTAACATGAACAAAGAAAATAATATATGAAAGTCTGTCTGAGAGCTGCCAGTTATTAGAAAAAAGATCACAATTACATTAATATTAAATGTTGAATGTTAAAAGAAAATTCTCATTAGCTGTTACCTTCCATTTTGAAATTAATATTGACATGTAATCATTTTTTGAAAGAATTTCTTCGCTGTCACTCTACTTTCTAGGAGCTTTAAATTATCTTTTAATGCTTACCTTACAAGAGTAGGACTCAACTCTCCCAAGAACTCTCCATTCCCCCAGCTCCAAATTACTAAGCATCGACGACAATGCCTCCAACCGTCCACTTTCCAGCAGTTTCATCGTTATCTTTTTCTGTTGACATTTAATATTATGATAAATAAAATTATTCAAAAATTCACTTATCTCTGCATTGTGCTTACTTTTTATTCTGGATCAAGGTGTCAATAAGAAAATTTTGTAATTTTAACACAACCAACAACAGAGAAATCCAAAGTGCAGTATTCACTCACTTCCCGATTAACTTGTAACTTTTTGTTAATTTAGTTCGTCGTTATTCTATAAGACCAATTAAAGCAAGAACAAGAACTTTGTATTGAACAGTTACTTCCTGAAAAGTTACTAATTATTCTGAAACTGTTACTGCTGATCTCTCTCGAGGAACGACTGCTTTCTCCGTTCGAAATCATTAGTCCCAAATTCGTCATCAACCTTCACAAAATTCCTTCACTCCCACTTCCCACAGTAGGAGTGTTTTATTACGATTTTTTACAAATCAAGTTCGTACAAGTTCCAATCCCACAATTTCACTCGGTGTTCAAGTTTAACAACTTCACTTCAAGTAATTAAATATTAAACAAAGCAGCGTTTAACTTTAACTATTATTATAATACGTCTTCTTGGAGAGAGAGTCGTTCAGCAATAAAATGACGAATTGACGATTATGATTTACTTTTGTTTGATAATAAATTAACTATTTCCTGTTTCTCCTTTTTGCTAACATGGATTCGTCCAGAACTTGTCTTTGTGGGAATAAAACGCCAGCCAAAGTTAAACTGTGCAGTGCTCAGAGCTGCGCGAGAAAAAAACTGATTCTGTCGTTAGGTCGTGTTGTCCTTGAGAGACGGATGTTTTTAGTGCATTACTGAACTGATTATTACAGTAAAAAACTATTCTTAGCTTTTGATATTCATTCGATGTTTTGTTTGTTGTTTTGAATCTTTTTGCTTACTTCAATTGAGTTCAAGCCAGAGCAAGACAAAACGTGATATTTATAACGAAGAAGAGCTGAAATAACGCATCGATTTCATTCTTCTCGAATCGAGAATCTCGATCCACCTAACAACAACGATAAAGCACAGAGAGGATTGGGTAAGGGGAAACCTCTGAAGGCAGGTGCTATCCTAGCAATGTAATTTTATCAAGTGGGCAGAAAAGTAAAAAGCTGAGCGTCAACACGTTCAAGATAGGGAAAGTGTAAACATAAACAAGATGACATGTGAGCTAGTAGCTGCTATTTTTTCGCTCGCTCCGCTCGCGCCTAAGTACAGGTAGGTATTACGTTACAATTTTCAAGTGGACTCCTCCTGTCCTCACATTTTAACATGGGGCAGTACCACCCACCCACCACCCCTGTAATACAACTGTTTTTTGTTTGTTTGCTGTTCTGTTTGTCCTTTATCCGTTCTTCATTTTTTACTCTTCTTTCATTTTGCTGCATTCGATGAGCTAAGCCAGCAGCTACGAACACAGATTTTAAGGCAGGTAGGCGAAACAATGCAAAAGATATAAAATATGCAATTATAAAAACAATGGTTTTCAGTCAAAATCCGTATATTATGTATTCGTTAAATCAGTATTGATTTAATTAATTAACTGATTAATCTCGACAAGAAATTATGTAACTAACACCCTGTAGGTTTTAATTGCTATACTAAAGTCATGTAAAGAAATCTGACTTCCGTTTTTCATGTAATGATTCATCATGACTCATGAATTATGAATCATGAAAAGTCTTAAGATAATATGTTACAAGACTTCGTATATGAATAATCGTAAATGGGGTTATGGGGTACTATAGCTGTTCCACCCTAATAAACTCAACTTTGACAGTAAAATTTTACATGAATTTTTCATCGCTGATTATTGTGCTTTGCATATGTTGTAGTGCAGGAATCTGGCTTTCTAAATTGTGTTTCGGTTTCA
>VYYJ01000478.1:0-57989 GCA_021029165.1 Cyphoderus albinus
GCTTGTCTAGCAGTAAGAGAAGCTCGCTGCGCGCGAACTTCGACCTCAACAAAATAGGCTGCAGAATTTTTAGTCGGGGCTAAAATGTGTTCCATCGTGTTCGCAATAATCGATTTGATAATATTGTACAATTAGTTAATTAAAATTAAGAGATATTTACCATGCGTCTCCTGGTAAGAGAGTATTGAAGTTGAGAAATGTAAAAAGGATCGAATGTTAAGTCCAAGTTAGTTTTGTTATTGCATCCGTTGCATTCACTCTCTTTCCACATTGGAACACAGAATTTTGAAACGGAAACCGTAGGTTAAGAGCTACTCACTTACTTGAACTTGAGTTGGAGTTACTATTGCTTTTGCACTAAACGAATAAATGTTAGGCAATAGGCAGGTGAATTCAAGAATACCTAAAAGTAATTTTGCATGACAAATTGGATTGTAGAAGAAAACGAATAATTTCAAAAATAAACTGCAGATAAAAAATGAGTGATCGAGTCGCCAACTGGGAATAAAAGTAATTTTGCTTCCCCATGTAGGATTTCTTTACTTTTGATAACAGTTCCCTCAAAATAAAAATAAATTCTTCCCGCCGCTTTCACTATTATTACCCGCTACCAAAACTTCTGTCGGTTTTTATTTGCAGACGGTAGGCGACGACTTAATAAGGCAAGCTTAAACCGTAAAGGTACATCCATCTGTATGTCACATCAAATAAAATGCCAAAAGACGTGAAAATAAAAATTAGAATGGGGTTTGTGTCGTGTCTTTATAAAAAATTGTTGTTTGCATCCTATTGGTTGCCGACTGTCGTCTGATTACTTGAGTTCACGTTGGGATGGCATTTCATCTCAAACCGAAAGTAGAAGTGATATTGTCTCATACAAAAATCATCACGCACGTCCATACGTATGAACGGTCCATAAAGTTGCTTTGAAAACTCAGAGGGGAAAGTAGTCGGGAAAATACGAAGCGCATTGGATTAGACATGAAGCTATCTATGTCTAAAACATGCCTTCACTATCTACCAGTAACATCACTGTAAGGAATCTAACTTCTCTTTCCTTCACGTTATTTCTTCTCTGTATCAGACAACGAATTCTTAGACTTGACTGCACGCAACTTTTGATGCAAGATTACCCCACGTTTTCTTGAAAACATCTTATCGTACGTACATATAAAATATTGCTTCTGTATGCAATCGAATGTCGCATCAACGTGTAAACGTGGAAAAACAAATAAATACTTGACAAAGGCCAATGGGTTGTTAGAATAAAGGTTCGCTGCAGAATTTTGTGATTATACTGTTTGACGTTTCATTAAAAAACAAAGGTCCTAAGTTTAAACCATTCAAAAGAATAACGACTATAACGAGGCATCCATATACTGAAGTTACCACATTTTAACTACTCCTACTTTACAAAGGAATCGTAGCATTTAAAACTGATACTGACTAGTGAGTATGTGACTTTTTATTTTTAAAAATTCATTATTGGCCATTGTGGCATGTTATTGCTCAAACTGGCAACTGAAAGTAATTCTGAAAAGAAGGAATTTTAAAATTTCATATGATTCTCATTCGGTAAATTGTTGGCATTTTTACTTTGCACTCAAAATTCAATAACAAAAGCGTTCCTTTTTTAGTTTTAATATAGGCTACAGGGGTATAGATATGATTGGTCATAAAGGAAGCCCTTATAAAAAAGCCAAAGCATTTTTGAAGCAAGCAAGCTTTGTGTATATTTTCAGGTATCTGTACTAATGTTGGTGGATTCCGGAGATTTACTTAAGGAATTGTACATTTATTGTTACTTTGGTCAAATCGAACTATATGAGACTCGCCTGTAGTGCAGTATAATGACTGTCCGGAAATTCTACAGACACGGAAAGAATGAACATTTGATGAAAGGAGGGTCAACCTTATTTAAGTCATTTCCGTACCCATTGTAGAAGTACTATACATAATATTATGGGATACGACTCTTCTGATTGCGATACAAATTCCACGTAGAATTTTTATGTTATGATTTATAATTTGTAACTGACAAAGGTCACTATAGACTAAAGGTATTCAGGCGGACTGGGTGCATTTGCACGATACTATATTCTTAAAGTGTTCTGAAATGCTCGGACCGCACAAGCACGAGTATTTTCCCGGGAGAATAAAGCACGCTTCCAATTCCTTCATTTCACTGACCAACGAACTGTCTTTGTCGTCATCATCGTTTCATTAAATTCTCTCTTTAACCTGCAGGAAGGAAAGTTTTCTCTATAAATGGATTTGGAGTAAAAAAGTTGAGTTGAGCGCTCGGCTTGAATAAATCATGTGTTCAAATATTGACGACTTCAAACTTGACATCAAGCAATTTATGGTAAAAATTATGTCTATTATACATTGTGCTTCCACAGTTTTTTAAATTAACAAGAACTCAGGAGTAAAAAGTGTTTCGCGTGTGGCATGAAAATGACTCTGCTTTAGCAGTGCATTTGTGTTGAATAGAGAAAGTGAACTGTGGGTAAAAATGAGCATAATGCAAGAACTTTCTTTTGGTGTAAATGAGTCACTTCAAAAGAAAAGTGTTTGTTTTTCAATCTGGATAAACATGATATTGATTTTATCAGCGAATTTTGCTGCGTCGTTGTAAAGGGACGCACATAAGGTTAATAGTTGGAGACAAAAGGAGGATTTCTAGTTGCAGCCAATAAAATTAAACGAGTACTTTATATTTAGGAGATTGGAGATTTCGCACTACCGGATCCTCTGTATCTTTGTTAGAAATTGTCGCTCTCAATTGTCGTTCCGTTTGTGATTCAATTTATTATTTCTAAAGGATTGACGCACTAATTACCAGGAAACACATCAAGATGATGACCAAGCAAGTAAAAACGGAGATATTCTATGGACCAGTTTCTTCGCAATGATTTCCTTTGGTGGAAAGCAGTTCCATTTAATTACAACTGTTGTTGTGTCAATTACTTCGTCTACTCCGACTGCGACTTGTGTCGCCATTTTTCCTTTTTCGTGGTTTATTTCGTTTGCAACGACTTCAGAGAAAGAAGTAATAATCGTAATCGTAGCGGCGGTATTAGTAGGTGAGAGCAGTACGACAGACTCTGAGTGGAAAAGTAGCGAAAGCAAAGTTGCTGCGGAAAGGGGGAGTGCATCTTTGGAACAACTTCATCAGCATCGTCGAAGAAAGCACCGGCAGCAGGAACTTTGTCCAGCGAGAGAGAAACTCCTGACAATAACCAGAAGATTGGTGCTCCCTTTGAGAATACGTTTTACTACTACAAACTCCAAGTACTGTAATTCGGTGACAGCTAAACCAGCTGCTGCGGTGGAGATCACAGTGGCGTTTGTCACCTGTGTTGTACCTTTCCTTTGGATAGTATTATTTGTGTCATTGCACTGCCACTACATTCGTTGGAAGCCAAAACTGAAAAAGGCAGCAGCAAGGTCGATAATTATAGGAAGAGAATTCTTTAGTGCTCTAGCTCTAGGCTGTTATATAATGACAACAAGCAAGCACAACAAAAAGCTGCTTTATTATTACTCTCCTGCGATTGTAATCCAACAAAGGAGACTATTAAAAAGCACTACCAACTCAGCCGTCGTATGAGCGTATATGCCGAGGGAAATTAGTTTACTACTTTTTGCAGTGAGACTTTGAGAACAAAGCAACTTACAGTAAACTGATTACTGACTGACACTGGAAACGACGTAGTTCCATTATCGTTGCAAGTAGGGTGAGACAAACTAATAGTTAACAAGATATTAGTGACTCTCATGCAGTGTTGTGCGTGAAGCAGAGAAAGCGACATTCAGTACTAGTTTGTCCTTTTTATATCTTCATCATTATCATCATCTCATAGTGTGTTCCATTTACTCAACATTTTATATTGGCATTACACAAGATTCAAAAATCGGCTTAATCAAAGGTGGAGTGGAAACTGGAAAGATTACCTGTCATTAATCCTAATACTCGTTACAAAAAGCCCCACAACATTTTTGTTGGGATCCTATAAATTTCGCGTGAAAGGTCCTCCACAGCAGACAAGATCGTCTGCTCCTGTTTCATAAGGAATCCATCCTGGACCCGTGTTATGTATTCGAGTTGGTTGACTTAACGCTTCTCGAGCCCGACAGAATGGTCGATCTGGGAGGTTATGTAATAATTATTGTAGAGACTACAGACAAGAAAATAAAACTTTATGGTACGTATTCAACTTTTTCTTCTTTGTCATTATGATTTCTCATCTAGACGTACATTTTGCCTTTTATTTTGCATGATTTCAGTCGCTAAATGTTCGTATTTTTGAAATTTATTTTTAGCTATAAATATTTTAAGTGCAAAGTTTGAAAGGCTGCTGGTGCGTAATTTTACGTAATATGCTTTAATAGACATTTTGCTATATTAAAATCTTTAGATACCTAGTTATCCGTATAAACAACACTCATTGCCACTCTCACTTCTACTGCTTCGAATCGCGCAAGTTACTTTTACAAACAATGACATCGCACTGTAAAAGTTTGAGGAAGATACGATCTGGTTCGTTGGTTCATTTTCATTAAACTTTTATCTGGATTTGAGCCGTATGATCGAATTGTGTGTGAGGTTACTACCATTTCAGCCCACTTTCCGTTATCCGGTGTTGTTTGATATACCGTTTAACTATTAACGAATAGTAATATAGTAATAACAGTCAAAAAAGCAATACTCCGTATCTTTGAAAGAAATAGTTGCCTACTATCCCAAAGAGAAAAAGTCTAGATAGCAGAACTGTCTATTGAAGTAGGTATGTCTATAACTTGCCATAAGATAAAAAGTTTCTTGTCTGGAACGCTATTTTAGCAAACAGAGTGGTTCATATATGTTTAATGGGCGCTGACGCCGTAAACCTAACGGTTTCCATCTGTTTTATGTGTTAGTCATGCATTCAGCGACTACACGAGTAGTTTAGGTTGACGGTAGGGTGTTTCATCTGAATGTAACGCTATTTAAATTGTCATCTGTCACGGCGTGTTCCACTTTTTATATTAAACGCAGTTTCCCATGTTCCAGCTATTGCTGCTTCAAATTACCAGTGACTCACGGCACACAATAATTCTCTATATAACTAAACTTCGATGAGAGTGCCTATAGTACGATCATGGTGGTGGAGCAGAATTTTTAAAAATTTACACGCTGCAGCAGGATACCCAATAAATAATGTAACGTATGTTTTCTCACATAACAAAAGTGTGCGTAGTAGGGAGACCCTGAATTCTTATTACAAGACACTAGACAGGGAATGCAATAACTGCTTGGGTATTTAATACCTGTTAGAATAGCTAAATAACAATTAAAATTCTAAAACTTATTTCCGTCATCCTGTGTAGATTTAATGATGTTTTTTTTTTCATTTCGGCGTCTTAAAACACGAACATAAAACTTTGAATATACAATCCACCTCTAAATGAAACGTATATGGGACTGCTTCACGTCATACATTTGAACGGGGACGCCTTTGGCTTTTACTTTGACACTTTCTTTACAGCAGAGTTTTGTAGACTAACTAGTTTATGAGCTGTGTAGTGAAGTAACGGCTTCCAGAAGACGAACAACAAATGTTTTATACGTCCTCCCCAAGTTAACATCACATTGCATCAATTTGTTGTTTTTTGTCTACTAGTTAACAAAACATGACATGCATCCTCCTTCTTTAATGTTTATATCTAAATTTCTCGTCTAGAAGTTTACGAAGTGGTTAATATTAATATAGAACGACTTTGGGTTACATTAAACGTATAGCAAATGGTGTTTATTTTTCCTTTCGAGTACAACTTCAAAGCGGTTCCGTAGTAATTCCTCAACCGCAAAGCTAAAATCAGTGATTTCGTTAAGATCATAATAGACTTTATACCTTGAAAGGATTCTATATTGCCAATAAGTCTTTGATTGCATATCCGTTCCTCACGACACCATATCTACAGCATGATGAAGTTACTTGGAGAATACGTGACTTCCTGCTTAAGCGTCAAGTTATTTATTTAATTTTTTCTTTGCCTTCTGGGGTCAATTAATACTTACATTTATTGTAATGTTTATATACACTTGATTTTTATATTCCAAGATAAATACACTAAGGAATAGACCATGCTATTACTCGACGTTGACGTACCGCTCAGTTTTGCAAGACGCCAGTTGTGAATGCTGCGAGATCTGAAAGGTTTCTCTCAAAAGGTTTCTACGTAGGCATTTGGAGACTCTTTTGTTAGACTAGGAAATGTCCAAGTAAGATATTAAATTCCCAGAGCTTAGGGCGACTATGAATGAAAAGCTTTCCACTACTCTGATTGAAATTATTTTATGCATGGAAAGTTACCATGAAAAATGTTTCGCTTGGATTGTCACTTGTGCTCTATTTTCCACTTCTGTGCTTACAATTAGTGGATATTTCTATCTTGATCTGGCTTGTCCTTGCTAGCGCGGCCGTTGAAAATGTCCTTTGATTAAGCTGAACTGCCCAAAAACCGATAAAGAGGAAAATGGAGCAGCCTAGGAAATGAAATGTGTGTAGATATAGAGGCTATTACGTTTTGCAAAAACAATCCTCCTCATCTCTATTTTACGGTTTCTTTCAGTTTCAATACAAAAACAAAATTCTTTTTAATTCTTACTTGCCGAAATGGATGCTTTTGTTCTCGGTAATGAACCAACAACACTCGGTAGTGAATCTCTTATAATTTAATCTAAAATAGCGGATTGTTGTTTAAGTCATTCTTGTTTTGCCTTGAGCTGTCTACCTTTTTGTCGAACACGGACAGAGAGAATCAAACTTAAAGCTGATTATACCTACCACCACCAACAAAATTACTTTATAGTGTTGAAAAATGTTTCGTAGAGTCCAAACTTAAGTCTGCGCCTTGCTGTTTTTCATCTCATTCTAAATGTACATATATACGTATCGACTATAGACAGAAGTAAACGAATAAATCTTAGGTTATGATCCAGCAACTCTAAAGTCAATAGCGTTCACTGAGACTGCGTCGGCTGAGGTAAGATGCGAGTCGAAGCTTAGGTGTCAGTAAAACAGGTAGACAAGATTCAAGATAGAAAGACATAATAAAAGAGTGGTTGATTCCAAAAATAAAGGTTATCGACTTTTATTACACAATGCCTCTGGAACATAGTCAGTAAAATCAGCTCGGCTGGTGGGTTGAGAGTTCCTGAAAATGCTCAACCCCCAAAGGGGTCCAGAGAAAGTTCTATCTAAAATAGGCTATATTTTCGTTCTATTTTCCCCACACCACCCTATAAAATAGTATATCTTCTATCGCAGAGCTAGAGACTTACAGTAAAACTCTCATTCTCTTTCGATCCCAAAATAATCCTCCACCATCTAAACTCAGGTCGGAGAAGACTCAGTGAGACTAAAGCTTGAGAACAACAGAGTTGGTTCGCAGCACCAGGAGGACAAGCATTTTACAAGAAGTAGTCCAGCTGCTTGATGAGAACATAATATACCCTGTCAGAATAGAGCACACTTGCTCAATTCCCTCTCACTTTCTGTTGCAACTCATGTGTATTCTGTGTAAAGTCACCGTGGGTTCTTTCCCTGCTAGATTAAAGACGCGTATTCCCCATCTGGCGTCTTTTTTATGAGAAAAGCACACTTTCAACAATACTGCGAGCTTATTACCACTGCTGACAACATTGGACTTGGCAGGATTGAACAATTGTCTTCTACTGCTAAAGAATTGTTGGGAAAGTGCATCAAAACTATTCACTCTTTACGCACTTATAGATTGAATGAACTTTGGAATTCAAACATTTATTTGAAAAGGACCAGGACCTCTTTATTTAAAGTTGTTTTTACTCAAATGCATTACTTGTTTTATTTTATCTTATCGAACAACACTCAGGGTTCTGTGTAGCAGATCCATTTTATGCATATTACTTTTGCATTCCACTTTCTGCTTTCTTTCACTCAGCATTCTTTTTCAGAACATTATAACCATGTGCGCTTTCTTGACATTTTTATTTTCTCCGTCTTTTAAATTGAAAAGGGAAGCCAAATGAAGGTGTGTGCCTTATGGTGTTAATGCAGGGCCATTCTTGAAAGACGATATTACGAATACACGAAGTGACGGTAGTAAAAACGTAAAAAGTAGAAAATGAGAAGGGAATGGGAGAAGAAAGCTCACAAAAAGTAAATTGCTGGGTGAAACTCTTTCAGAAAAGGGCGTTTAATAAGAAGCGGAAAAAGACCCTGCAATTTGTTAGCATTTTCTACTTGTCTCATTTCATCTTATTTTCGCCTTTTACCACTAAAAACTAAAAGCTGTAATTTGCAGTCGGCTACAAAGCATTGGATAAAAGGTGGAAGTAAAAGGATGTACGGTAGGATGCACCATTTTCCTTGCTTTGTCTACAGAGACGGGGACTGGGGACTACTTGATGAGAAGCGGCTCTACTTTTAAACATATTCTAGTTGGATATTTTCACCCTGCGTTTTATCGACAGAAGACCTCTGATCATTTACGGCAATCCATTTGACTTGTTTCGTCTTGACCTAGTAATGCATTCATCATTGTAATGATGATCATCATGAATGGACGACAAACGACGACGAAACCTTTGGTTCAAGGTGGCTTGCTAATTCACAGCCAAGCTTTGTCATTATATTAAATTCCTTACGTGCTGCCAACCTCTGAAAATGTTCTCTAGCTCGTCCAGCGTCTACGTTATATAAACCGTGCTCCATTATCTCTCCATTTTATAGTCTTTCCCACTTCTCCGCCGTTTTATAGTACTGCTGTTGGCCAGAGCGTCTCATTTAATTACAGAAAGTCAAAAGTACAAAGTCAAATAAAAAGTAAAACACTCTAGCGTCCAAAAAGTGACATTGCATGAAATGAAATGAGAACTATACCCTCCTTCAAAATTTGAATCTACTATACACTTTTATACGTCTGGATGTATATCCCACAAAACCATCTATTCAACTAATAAGTTTTATACAAGACTCCCTCCAATCAATGCGGTCGTAGGCAGCTGAGCCGCGAAGCTTCATCTTCTATGGTGAAATTCCATGACCATGAACAACAAAAGGGCGTGTCAGTCAATTCATACTACTGAAATGACTGGAGACAGTACCACCAGATTTAGACCATTACACAAACAAAATTTTCCATCCGTAAATATTTATATATATTTAGGTATCTAACCATAATTTTCTTTTTTTGCAGTTTGCCTACTAATAATGAGAACTCTTTTATATTTCCCTTGACCTAAGCCACACATGGTAATTATAAAGACTATTAGCAGGATCTATTAAGTTTGACTACTCTAATAGGTCAGCTTCCTAACATTCAATGCCAGTCTGATGCATTGCAGCAAATCGTGCATTGTCTAAATAAACCTTTCAAACAAAGTTCTTCAACAATATATAAAAGAACTATTGCTGTACAAATGAAAATTTATTCCAGGAAAATGAGATGCAAGTTCTCCCAGTCCCGATTTCACGAATGCTATTGTCGCGTCTAGCACGGAAATCGAAAAATTGGAATACATGTGTATGTGTTTATCAGATCAGTAAATTCACTTAACTTTGAGCTAAGCGTAAACTGATATTATGAAGACTAGAACATGGATTGATTTTAGGTGTCGTAACTTCTAAATGTGATTATCATATCAAACTGCTATGCATTCAACTTCCACTTCCAGGAATTCATCTCACATTCAGTTCTATACTTTAGGTAACATAACCGAAACATAAAGTTTCAGCTTCTCATTATATTTATGTGTTTTGCTTCGGTAGATTTTCAGTGCTGCTTTCTCCATGTACATATTCCTCTTGGATTCAAACTTATTTCCTTCTGAAAACATTTTTCTTAGTACCTCTTAAAATTGTGTAACAGATCTAAATCCCAATAATGCCTTAACAAAAGTGGAAACAAATTTTTTTACTACAAGAAGTACGTAAAAAATAAACATGAAACACTTTGACAAACTTGAGTGGTCTCATTAAGGGATTTTGTACGGCAACGGTCAATAATAAGGTGGATCTTTCCAACTTTCAAAAGGTTGGGATGTGTGAGAGCGAAAAGAGGTTCCGTCAGAAGATAAAACCAGAAGAAACCTTCAGACTATAAACCGAACCACCACAAATCCATGAAACTGTATGTCACCTTCACCTATTATGGTAAAGTGGATATATAAAAATGTAGGCATCTCGTATTTAAATATTTATAAGGCAAGTGAAGGATGCTGGATTAAACTGTACGGTTCACCATACTTTTTGTAATATTGGCTTCTAAATTCAAATTGAACTAGTTTGAGCTCAACGTTAATTTACACAGACAATCCAGCTATCGTGAAACCTATGCATAATAAGTGAAAGTGATTTTACTTCAATTATGGTACACGTTCAATTTTTAGTATCGAAGTTGCTTCTGCTGAGGAAAGCAGTGCGGATACAATAAAAGAAAGATTATATATATCTTCCTGTCTTCCTCTCGCTTCAGAAGCAATAACATTTTCCGGTGAAAAATTTAATGTTGTTGTGGTCCTCTGTGATTCTACTCGTTGCCAGAAAGTGCCAGACAAAGCAGAGATGGAAAGCCTGGGCGTGTTTCAGGATTCCTGAAATGTCTAGTGCCTACTCCCAATCTTCTCAGAATTTAAGAATGTGCACATGTTTTAGGTAGAAGAAATAACGGCAATGTGGATCTTTTGCTCTAA
Organism: Cyphoderus albinus; assembly: GCA_021029165.1. NCBI lineage: Eukaryota > Metazoa > Arthropoda > Collembola > Entomobryomorpha > Paronellidae > Cyphoderus > Cyphoderus albinus. The sequence continues at coordinate 10,721 of VYYJ01000478.1, forward strand.
TTTTGTAAACGTTTCTCCTGCTGTTACAAACTGTGCATCCTGATGATGACACTCCGATATCACATTTATTGTGCAGGATGGAGCGCCCACCACGAACTTTTCAGAATATTTGATAGTATATCACAAGACATGGAAATGAGTATAAAAACGTATGTACCGTATTATGTAAGCCGGAAAATGTTTTTGCTCCCGGGTAATACACATAACTTACAGGGAGAAACAGAGCATTGGTATAGTTATTCATGTGTCATATATTACAGATGACACTGTCCGGGGAAGATTAGCAGGCGTGTGGAATATTACAGCAATATTTTATACGCTGCGGGATATCCCTAAGCTTAATACGTTGGAACCAGTGAATGAGGAACAGTTCAAAGCATGAAATAGATTTTGGATGCTGTTATTACTGGTAATATTACATATTATTTAAGTTGTGCCATTGTCCCGAGTTTCTTCTACACAAATAATTGAACGTGTACTTGAAAAGAAGAAAATAAATCATGTAACAATTATGAGCAAACTGTTTTTCAGCACATAAATATTACAATGTAAATTGCTGTTTTTCGTATTTGTATACAACTTAAACCATTCACGGCAAACTAATAAAAAACCAATGGTTCATAAAATTACCCAGACAGTGGACAAATACAGTCCACAATAATTTTAACCAATAAGTTTACATATGTTATTATTTAACGATAGTATTTCAATTCTTGTAAAATCTCCTACACTTTCCAATATAAAATTATTTAATCACTAACTTTAACTGATGGTAACATTTTATTCTCTGAATTTCGGTTGATTGATGCAGCATTTCTATGAGTTATTTCAGCATCATTTTTTAATTTTAGAATACGTAATATTTAACATATTTTCCCACTTCCAACCCCACAACAGATATTTCAAAAGCAATATCAGAAGATTTATGAGTCAAACCGGCTGTTTGCTGTTCGTGTAAATTGTAATGTTGTTTCAAGTGTATGAAATTGCCTTTTACGCAAACATTTTGAAGTAGCAATTGTAATATGTGTAACACTAAATGTGCACAAATGACTTACTAGAAAAACTTTCTGAAGCATCGCCACTCGCCACTCACAAAAAATCTAGAACAAAAAATGATTCATTCAGTTTGTTGCTTCAAATTATACCATTGGTTGTTGAATACTACAACATTCACTTAATTTGTCTTTCCTGCTTCGGCTCCTAAAACATCTATGAATGTGATTAGGTACGTGCAGTTCTAGTCTAGAGTATTTGTCTTTCAATAGAAATACTAAGCTGCTACAGTTGCCGCTGTAAATGACTGCCAGTCTTTACAAATGATGGCACAAATTGTTAGAATGTAGTGCTTTCCAAACCCTTGCGAGTTTTTTAATACGACGAAAATCATTCTCATGTATTGCGTATAGAAATATATACTGTATAATTTGTGAAAATGCTTTCCTAAAATGAGAAAACGGAAAGATGGCTATAAGTTAGTGAATACAGTAGAATGGCCGTCGTGGAAGCGAGGAAAGGAAGAAAGTGATAGGATTTTACTGCCGTTTTTTTCACTTCTTATTTTCCTTAGTGAAGCCACTGAAACAAGTTTGAAACGGTAGTTTTACTTTTATAAAGATCACCATCGCTTCTTAATGTATGCGATACTTCAATACTGCAGGACTGTGAACTCATAGATGCGATGGTAAGAGCATCAGCCACTGAAACAAGTTTGAAACGGTAGTTTTACTTTTATAAAGATCACCATCGCTTCTTAATGTATGCGATACTTCAATACTGCAGGACTGTGAAATCATAGATGCGATGGTAAGAGCATCAAGAAAAAGAGAGACAGGAAGAAGAAACTAGAGCACGGGAAGATGTGTAGAGGGAAAGTCGTAGAGAGAAGAGAACCGACAAAGAATGGCAAAAGAATTTCACCTTAGTGTTTTCTTTTCTAAAGCAAACCGGTGGGAAATGGTATTAGTACATTAGGATACATAGAAAGAGCTCTTCGTTTTCACGGAGTACTAGACTTTGCTGAAGCATCTTTAAACTGTAGCTCAGGCTTTTTTCCATCTCGCTTCTCGAAATGGCATGGAATATTATGCTGTGTAAGTAAGCGAAGTTTTAACGGAGCATGGGCTCCCATCACTAGTCTACATTTCCTCAGGGATTTATATGGAACATCTCTGTCGTAATTGTGTGGCTCGGCCCTCTGTGGGAAATTGTGAGCATATCATACACAATTTCGTACATAGGTATGCACATCTCTCTGAACGAGAAATTGAAAAGCTTCCATGCTTTAATAAAGCTTTTTTTCAAGTTTAGCTTTGAATTCCTCCACGTCCTCAGTCACGAATAAACATAAAAGCACATGTGGAATGGAACGTTTTATTCCTGTTTGCTACATAGGAATGCATTCAACGAACTTCATACAATATTACGTAATGACAAGGTCCCAGGCAGGTATAGAATACTATTTACTATCTTATTCCAGCAGTAGCGGAACCAGAAATGTGGGAAAGTTTCTCTATCGCATCCTTTTATATATATTGACTGACTCAGTGCTAAGATAAAGCTTTCAAAAACTTATTTGATAGCAAATTGTAACGGTAGAAAAGGTAAGTTCAATAAATAAAGAAAACATTATTGCTAAAAGTACCAACCATTTTATTTTTATAGGCAGAGAGCAGCGAGAAAAGTCCAGATGTATTCTCTGTTCTTGGCATGAAAAAAATTGTGTGATACTTCAACTATTTTAACTATGGCAAAGGACTACATAAATTGAAGTGAAGGATTTTCTGTGAGAAAGGAAGGGTCGTAAAATTGTAGCAATTATAAAAGGCTATTGAGTGTAGTATTTGTGGAGAGTTCTCTCAATAAGCTACATTACATTGACGAGATGAATCATTTAAGAGTATGGTACAATAGAGATTCCCCTGCATAAAAACTGTGCCTTGTATTTTCTCTTAAAACATCATTAAATAAATTCGGGTCTAGCGAATTATTTAAATTTTAGTCACAAGCCCTTTTTGATTTTACTACCTGTTTTGTAAAATGTTTACACTTTTGTAGTTGCAATAACATAAACCGGGCTTGGCTTTAAAATATTGGAAACGGTTAATTACAATTGCAGCTTTAACCCGACCTGTGACTAAGGGTAGAAAAGTAATGAGGAGAAAATTGTGTCAGTGTTTGCTTTCTAATCTCCCATGAAAAGTCTAGAGGTACATTTTTGAAGTCTGATTTTTAATTTTCAGTTCTTCCGCTGTTGTGGTTGTGACCCTGTTTTTTACCATATCGCTTTCCTTCCTTACCATATGATGATGCACTAATGAGTGAAGATACGGTAATATAGTCCTCCTGACTCACATTTGAAATCTGTGAAATTACCAATTCACCCATATTTTTGAATAAAAAACTAATAGCAAACTCTATCCATGAAAAAACACAAAAGGATGCGAGTTTTGTTGGAAGGAGAAAGTTGGTGAACTCAATTTATGCTATCTCTATCACTGATTCAACAACGAAAAGAGTAAGATTTCATGTAATAGGATTTTGTATTTTTAACATTATTTGTACGACTAAAGTTTTCCAAATAAAATTCAATTGGTAAACTTTTTCTAAAAGCATTATTACCATTTTGCGTACATTTAATCCTATGTATCAGTATCTCCTTTACAAGGCTCCTGTTCAGGCACTCTGCTGTCGGATTTGTTCAGCTTTTACTTACATTAAACTAAACTAACCGATAAAGTGAGAAAATGCACGACGTGCTCAACGTTCGATCCACTAAAGTACCCAAGATTTATTTTGAATCATGTTAGATGACCGATACATCCGCCTTCCTTCGTTTGTGCGTTATGTTTCGCTAAGCTTTTAATGGTACAACTTTGTCACGATGACCAAACGATGGCAAACAAAAGATAGGCTGTCTTTACCATCATCTTCGTCATCATCATCCCTTTCTCGTTGAAAATTATTTTCAATTTTGTGTGCTTAACTTTCACCACCATCAACCAAATAGCTCGAGCTGAGCGAAGAGGAAAAATGGAAAAGTAGCTTGTTTGTAGTAGTAAATATTATGTGCACATCTAAAGAATAAAAAAGAAACACTCGGAGTAACTCAAATAGAAAATTGGACGAGAGAAAAAGTACGAGAATATATATTTTTCTTCCCTCCTTTCGGAAATCAGTCAGTCAGGCGTAAATGAGTTCTCCTTTCTCGAGAAGCAAAACTCACATCTTTCATCTGCGAAAAGGGAGAAATGAGAAGAGGCACAAAGTATGTAGCCCATGAGCACTAATAGATGCTTTATATACCCATCTGGGTATTATGCGAGTGTGTGGTTCAACTATTACTAACAGTTAAGTAGTTTCAGCTCTCTTATCATCCTTATTATGGTGTTCCTTGCAACATACACAACACTAACACCCAACTCCCAAAATCAGCACGACAGACGATACGGTCGACAGTCAGTGGCAGAAACTACGTTTGTTAGAGACGAAGAAACTCTACTTTTTAGGTAGAAAGGAGAGATGGTCAAAAATCTTGTGGAGAATTCTGGCAGCAGCAAAATTGTAATTGCTTGTAGAAAAGAGTTTTGCTATATTCCAAGAATAAAATAAGTAGAAAAGGATAATGCTTTCACCGAGAGAAAAAGTAAGCAAGTAGGTCTCCTTGGAACAGAGAAAAGTTTATTTTGTTATTCTGGATCTAAGGATCAAGTATCCATGCGGTAATACTTAATGTCTAGAATTTTCACGGAAAGTTGTGTTGTGTTTACTTGTATGTTAAGCCACCTTACCACGTAGAAAGCGTCCTCCATACTAGTGGTGGCTGACTCGTTGTAAAAAGGAGAATTTTGAAGGAAATTGAAAACAAGAAATGAAAGTATATTTATTTGTCAGGCTAATACCTACTCATTTGGGATTGTATCAAAGATAGGTACATGTTACTCTGGCTGCCTCTGTCACGGCGGCGGAACGTTTTTGAAGTAAAAAAAGGTGCTTCTGTGAATGCTCAATTGCTGGTAAAATGACAGAAGCTGAAAGAAAAAAAGACAAAAGAAAAGTAGGTAAGGTAGATAGACATCCACTGTACTTACCGAGGTAAGCCTTTATTACACCTTTTTCTTCCCAACCCCTACGCTTTCCTCTGCTCCTGGCGTTAAGAGAGTGGTGTTGACGAGGAGAGAGAAACTGACGATGTTGCTTTTCTTTTGTGTCCGTTGAGTCGTCATAACTCTGTGCTGTTGTTTGGTGTGTGCATTTTACAATACCTTTGTATAGAGCCACTTTTAAGCCTTCTATTTAAGACTTTCTCCAGACCCTTTCGCTAAAGGATGCTGCTGGCATTATTAGTAAATACGTAGTGTTGCCTTTGCTCTTAGTTTTATGCATTGGTCGTGCACCGCTGAACAGAACACTCAGCATGGTTAACTAGGTTTCAGTCGTGTTTGACACAATAAAGAAATAGGAAGGGTGAGGTATTTTTTATGTTTAGCTCACGCACTCATGGGCACATCCTGAAAAAGTATGTCTGATGATGATGATCCTCCATTTCTGCCATCTCCTCAATAGCTTTTCTCTACAACTTAAATCCTTTCTGCTCTCTTGGACCATCATATGATATCGTAAAAATGTTTCTTTATGACAATTATTTTTTCCTAAATGAGTTTCCCTTTTAGTGGGAGAGAGAGAGAGCAGAATGGAAGGATCATGTACCCTCTCCAGCCCATCTCATCGTGGGTTGTTGAATGAACAGCTTCTGGGGTGCATTTTATTTTTGCACTCCTTCCGGCTAAATTCAATTCTCAAACATAATAGCGTGATGCACTTAAAAATGAGAGGTGCTTGCTAATATAAGTCACCTTATTCACATTCCATTTTATAAAAGACTCGCCAAGTTCCTTTTTTAACAGAAGTTAAACTCACAAAGTTTATATCCGTACATTTATGAGTGTACTAAATATCCATTAAAAGTGGTCACAGTATTTTGGTACATTGTTGCCTTTGATGGCAATCCGCAACACAGAAACGAATGGGAGGGGTGTTATATCTTATATTATACATTATATAAGTGTAAGGATTCAAGTTAGATAAAAATGAAGCTAACCAAAATCCCACCAGAGATGCTTAATTTAAAAAGCATACCTTTCATTTCTATTATCTGAGTTCCGTTATTTCTGTTCCATTGATAAAAGCCATTCCAACTGGAATTTCCCAAAATAAAATACGTCACAAAATGCCCAGTTTGCCGAAATACGTACGTAGGTAGGACTGTAAAACGTCAGAAAAACTGTCTCGTTCATTTTTAAACAATGCTAAAAGCCGGTTTATATCGTGATAAATGTCAGTGTTGGTCGCATCGAGGTTGAGTGGCAATTTAGAAACGAAGAAAAAACTATCAAGGTTTAATGTCACAATGTCAGTTGCAGATCTAAATTAGAGTGTAACTGAACATGTCATCGTGTGCTGTATGTAATGCTACTCGATGTGTGATGTCTCATGCTTTCCATCTACAGGATATTACACTTGTGTGCTAACGGCCACGTTTTCATGCTTTCTTCCTGTAAAGAACCAAAACTACTGCCACTGCCGGGTAATCCTTTTCCTTGGGTTAGATATCTGCTAATATTTTTGTATAAACCACTCCATCCGCCTGCAGGATGAGAGAACAAAAACAGAAGTTTTATCATGATAGTGGTAAAAACATGTCAGACCTTCATTGAAAACACGTCTCACGTACACCATATGAAAAAGCCGTCCCTCGTTCATTTAATAAAATAAATATCCAGTCAGTTGATTTTCACTATTTTCAAACGTGCGTGGACTGTTTTATGTCGTTTCCTGTACATCATCATGTCTTGGGGCTTGGAAAAGTGTAATGTCCATTAAACAATGCTGTCCAGTCCAGCTACTTGCATTTATACTGTTATTTATTCTAAGGTCTGTTGCCAGTTTTCTGTTATGTTGATTACTCTCTGTGTTAATATTGCTTTTAAACTTTTAAGCAAGAGTTTACTGGTTTTGGTGGGTTTTCATGACATAATCTTTGTAGTGGTATTACGTCATATCTGTAATAACTTTTCGGTTTATACAAACACAAGATTTGGTAAAAATCGCTCAACCTGTACCGCATGTTTGCTGTTTGGAGAGTTTGCTACTACTCCTGCCGATGTCATCTTCAAATTTCTTTTTGCTTCCGTTCTCGATTGCCCATGAGGAAGCTAATCGTCTTTTGGATGGTTACTTGTCATTTCCATTTAGCTTGAGCTACCATTTGTGCTCTTTTTATTTCAACTAGCGTTATCCTTACATACACTCAATTTGTAATTCACAAAATTCTGCAAAATGTTTGCCTCGCTTGCGCATAACACAAACATAATCTGTTAGAAGAATTTTCGTGGTTATTTCTCGCGATAGGTTTTACCGTTTAGAGCAATTTTATTCCTAGTTAGTTACACAGACTGACTGTCGACAACGATGTAGTTTGTCCCTGGCCGGGAAAAGTTATTCATCAACTTCCTGGCAGCCTCTTCAATTTCTAGAGGAAGACTTCAAAAGTTGTAATCTGTTTGAATCGTATCGGAGAGAGCGAAACTTTTTTATCGGCAACATACTGCTGGGCGTTTGTACTACTCTCAAACAAATTCATCAAGTTCATAATTACTTGGACTGAAATCCCGCAAAAGTTCTCACACAGATACACATAAATTAGCTTCTTGTTTTGTTTGTAATGAATCTGTGTCGTTGTAATGTAATTGCACAGGCAAGGCTTGGTCGAATGTTTTTGCATACCCTGCAATTTTTTCTTTTATTTCAGTTCTCTTGTAGCTAGTCGATGTTAGCAATTCTCTGCATTCAGATTTTGCTGGAAAGCACATGTGTGAACTAATTTTTGGTCTGCTAGGTCTGTGCCCACAAAGGTTTTAATTAGTATGTGATTCAGTGTTTTCCATTATTTTATTCGTTTCTCTTTAGTCGTTACTTTCGCCGCTTGAGAATTCATCGCTTTTGGCGTGAAAAGCGATATTTCCGCTTTGATGACCTGGCTTGAATAGTCATTGCTTTCCCTCTGGTTTTACCATTTCAACTTTATGATACCAGCGATGTTGGTTGCATTCACCAAGTCTACTTAGCCAAATACAATATTTTACTGTGAAAGTTTGAGTAACCTCTTGTCTTGTCATTCTAGTAAATTAAGGTTCTGGTAAACCAAAATCTGGATAGTCAAAGGTTTAGGTAGTGGTCAAAGAAGTTATAAAAGTAACCACAAGAGCATATTGCTCAATTTGTGTTACACAATTATTATTACATACTCAGGTATTTTCTCTAAATGACTTTTTCTGGGTCAAATTCATGCAACTTTAAACGTTGAATATGAAGGGGAATTTGATTTTACTCGTCCTTTCATATGAGAGAGGGTAACATTTTTGAAGCTCTACTGAACTTGCTTAATTTAAATTGTTAAAACTTTAACATGCTTCTCAATGTCAGAAGAAAGTTTATCTGCATTTGTTTATTGTGTTTAGTTCATCGCATGAATTTTGAAGTTTCCGCAAAGAGTTTCAAATGCATGCATACAAGATACAAGGACAGGATAGGTTTTGTGAAGCCGCATTAACATCAAAGATTTATTTTATGAAAATATAGTAAGACTGCTTTATGCCTGCTATACTTTTCGCAAATGCCTCGCAGTAGTTGTTCACTTCAATCTGCTTCGAATTTTTATGCTCTTATTTTAATCCTTGGTATTATGGAATTAACATTTTGAATTTTACTTGTACAGGCTCACCGGCAGACAAAGCGGATTTGGAGGTCGGAGATGAGATTTTGGAAGTGAATGGTAGATCGCTGGAAGATGCTACGCACACCGAGGTTATCTCGCATATTCATCAGGTGAGAACAGAACCCATATTCAGCGGGGATTTTTGTTATGCCATTTAATCAGCTCTAGATTAAAAATGTGCTATTTTTGTTGCAGTGCATAAGATCCAGAACAATATGCCTTCGAGTGAAGCGGAGAAGTGGGAACAAGCTTGGTAAGTCTCCTTACGACCTTTTTTCACTCCAACTATGAAAAGCGTTAAATTGTCACCCGAATTCCTGGTGTTGTGATTTAAAATTCCGAGATATGCTTATGCCGCCCTCTCTTCAATTTTCGCTGTTATGGGTGTTAAGAAGTTATCTTCGAAATTCACCGCATGCCTTTCTTTGTTCCATATGTACCCCTAATACGAGCAACTTTTCCTTCTGCTACATTCTTTCGACAACATTCTCATCAACTGTTGACTCACAAGAGAGCGATAATAATATTGTGCATTTTGTTTTTCGTAGAGGCGTTTTACGACTTTCTACGTCCGGAGCAGAAAAAGCTTTCTCCACTGCATAAAACTCATTATTACGTGTGGCCCCTGATAGGCACTTTTTATATCCCGCGTCTGGCTTAAGCTTGCCTGAAAATTGTTCTGCCAGCATTAGCGCGAATAAGTAAGAAGAAAGACCTCACAAAGAAAAAGATAAATGGCTCAATAGTGGCAGGGTGGATGTCAGAAAAGCCTTATTTTTATTTGACTACGAGTTTGTTCGAAAGAAAATTGGTCTCATGATAGTTGTGCGAAGCGACCAAAGAAGATTTGTTATGCTGATTTTATACTATCTGCTCGTCTCTGCACGCTCATTTTACTTCCTTTTCCCAGTGCTACACCCAGACATTCGTACTTTCATTCTTTGTCCTTCCCTTTATCTTTACAACTAAACGAACCACTCTGTTTACTCCCTTTCCCTCCGCGGCTGCAAGGAGCTTTCCTTTCTTCGCTTCCTGTTCTGTTTATGCCTTTTTATGCTGCTCGCTTTCTCCTCTCCAGCTCGTCGTACATCATTTCAGTGAGAAGCAGCAACCCTAACAGAAGAAGCAGTCCCTCATCTCATCAAGTGAAACCTATCCTTGATGATATTGATGATCATTGCAAAATAGCTCCACTTTTTACTTCTTTGCCTTTTGCTGTCTCTGCGGTTGATAAAAGGCGGGGCTGTGCTTTGCTTACCCTCGTCTTTAAAAAATAAAACGAGCAGATTGTTCATTTTTATGTACAAGAACGAAATAAAACTGTTCTAAATGTTTCCTTTTCTCAGGCACTGAAGGTACGTGCTCCCAGTTACTCTTTCCTTCTTTCTATTCATTATTTCGGAATCCTACCAAAATACTGCCATCATCATCATCATGATCACTATCGTCCTCGTCACAATATAGAGAAGCAGCGTTTGGCGATAGTGAAAGAGAGGTTGAAACTGAAAAGCACACCGCCAACTTTATTCTCTTTCGAATTCTTCAAATGTACGGTAAATATGTGTAGCTTCTTGTTGTTTGGATTCTTTCTTGTTCTAACGTGGAATCCTCCGGTCCAACCTCCCTCATTCTTCGTCGAACAAGAGAATTCATAACGAAGCAATAATTGAATTTCACGACTTGAGCCTGACTCTCTCTCGGTTTTGGCCTGGTTTGGTTGTTGGTTCCTCTGTTTAATGTGCCCCAAATAACTCAACTTACTCAACATCCGCGACCAGTAAAACTTGGTCGTATAGATATTAAAAAGGGCGGCACAAGCACAAAAGCGCCTCTTCTATCTTTTTTTATATTAATGTGCTTTACGGAATTGTAGAATCCTTTCTGTTGGTAGGCCTCCATTGTAAAAATAATAATACCGGCATGGCACTCGAGGCAACGGAAGGCCGGCAAAGGCGCTTTTAATTGGCGAGTTATAGGGTATGGTATACAAGTAGTTACGATTTCGAGAAAGTGGAATTTATTATCTTTCTTGCTCTCGCCCTCGCACTTCTCGTTATTGTGTGGGAAACTTCCGAAATTAGGAGACAGTTAAACGTGAGGTTATACATACATAAGATTAAAGTAATAAAGAAAAGTGAATTTAGTAATAATTCGACCTAAGTCACCCCATTGCCACTGACTCCAAGAAACTAACTCGAGCCCAGAAAGCAACAATCTTTATGACACTACTTATTCATTCGTATTATTACGCCTTCTCGAGAAGCGAGTAAAATGTGACATTGCAGAAGAATTGGGTAATTAAGATAAAAGCGGAGATAAAGCGTCAAATTCCTTAAAAAGATGAAATCATTGAAACTAATTATTGCAACAATCGAAAATAATTTATGAATGATCGCCCTCCAAACAATAAGACAAAGATTTCATTGTGGTCTCTTTGATTAAATACAAGTAAAAGTTTTATACAAATCCGAGAACAGCGATGTGGAACAGTTATAGTTGCAACTCAAGCATAAATAATTAAGTAATACTGAAATCTAATATTAATTTTTTTGATTATGAAAATAACTTGAATTTTTATAACACTTACCAAAAGGACTTCAATGTAATTGTTATAAGCAGAAATAATTTGTATTGATATGTCAGCTAAACGAAAAGTGTATGAAGAAGGTCCAATTAAATAACATTTCTCTTCTGAGGGTACGAAAAGTGTGGTAATTTTATTTCCTGACTTTATAACATGACCCGCTTTATACTGGCATTAATTTCCACCGCCTGATTGAATCCGTTAATTCAAAAAAGTTTGCTTTCCAATATAAATCTGTCAGTATTTGACAAGGACGTATGTTACCATTAGAAAAGAAAGAATATGCTTTTGAAGTACCAAAGAGACATGTAATATTCCAAAGCTTATCGTAAGCTTTAGATCCTAATGCTAATCACAAACTTTAGCAGAGGTTAAAGGTAAAAGATAAATGATCCGTTAAATTGAAATAAATTCTGATCGACGAGTAATAACAATAACCATTACCCTAATCAGTTTTTCGTTATGCAGTTGCACAAGGCTGATTGCGATGTCTAGAACTCCAGCACAACTTTTTTTACCAATTCCAATTCAATGTAAAGCAAAAATTTATATTAGTTGACAACATTACTAATATAACATCAAAGTGAATACTTAACTGTACAAAGATTATCAAGATTAAGCAAGCGAATGTAAAAAGTTTGCTACAAAACACATTTTTAAATGTTGCAGCAAAAGGCAGTTTTTGTATTATGCATTCATGTTGAAACATCCTTCAATTTCTCTATAATCCAGGAATAAACCTTGCATTATAAAGGTAACGATACAAAAATAGCTAAAAACATCATATCAGTTTTTAGATTAGAGTTTCGAGAAAAAAAGCCAGCAGCATTTTCCGGGAGTCCGAGTCGGCTCGGTCCAGCAGTCTAAAATTTACGAATGGACTGAAACTGACTTCTCCGATCACGCGCTTTCAAAGGCTGTATTGGTTTTCAAGCCTAAATAATACATTATAACAGTTTTTTCCTTTCTTCTCCGTTATTCTTCGAAACATTATCAATATCATCATTAAAAAGTCTTCAGATGGCTGTATTAAAGAATGAAAAAATGGGCTGCTGCTAGCGTTTCATTCTTTCACAGAATGGATTTTTAAACATGTTCTTTTTATACTTACTTTGAGTCACTGAAAAGAGATTGCATCTTCCAACTATATTACTATACTATTGGGTGAGTAAAGAGCGTTCGCAGTTTATCTTACTTTATTACGTTGAGTTGTGGTTGAGCGTTCTATTCCTAGAATTATTAAATGCTGCTGCCAGTATTATTAGTATTTTGTAATATAATAGATGTATTTCGTGTGGGGTGCTGGAAGAATTGTGCCTGGTGAAAGCGATAACGATAGGGAGCTAGGATTTTTTTTCTCTCGACATAAAATATTGATTTCTGCCTCGAGAAAAGCAGACGGGCATTACTTTTGCTTCTTGAACATCTTAATCAAATCTTATTGAAAGTATGTTTTAGATGAATTGCTGCATTGTTGGGAAAATAGGAAAACAGATTACATATTTTGTTGTCTTTCACAACGTTTTACAGCTGCTGTCAATAAAGTAAAAGAAAAAGATCCTGGATCCATCCATCCAGGCAGTAAAGGCAAGACAAGAACGATGAAAGCGAAACAAAAAAAGTTACAGTTTTATCTCAAAATTGGGAAAATGGAAAGTTTTGAAGGGAAGAGAGAGCATGAGCATTGTATGGATATTTCGTGTATCGGTTAATCTGTGCCACGGGTTAATTTTAGACAATGGATTTTGAATTGGATAATCAATAAAATCTTTCTCTTTTAGTTCATTTTTGCATAAAAAGTTGAGCCTGTGGGTCCTACGTGGATGGACTGTCTTTTTTACGTCGGGCTTTCTCCTCTCGCGATTTTACAACAGACAGGGAAATGGCAGAAGATAAAAGTCAATTGGGCTCTCTGAAGCTACTAGGAAAATGGAGTTTCTGGAATTTTCAAAGTGTTCTCTTTATTGCGCTTAAAAATGACTTCTACAAAAAAGACGAGTCAGTTATCATCGTCGTAGACAGCGAGATAAAAGAAAAGAAATAAAGAGAAGACCTTCGGGCATTCGTAAGATTTCTTGCTTTCGAGATATGCCGTTTTTCTTGTCCCTTTCCCTTCAAGACGAGAGAAGTTCTTTTCTTTCCACTGACCTCCATTTCCTCTGTAACTTACGATGACGACAGGCAATAGCGTTCGGTGCTGATGATCTCCTAAAAATACGTACCATAAATTCACATTGTGCTCAAAAGGTACATAACACATGAACTGGCAGCGCTTGAAAGATGATGACCATCGCAGATTGCAATGTGCAACCAACTGGTGCTGATGGAAACGTAGTGAGAGTCTTCGTGTGAGTAGACTATTACAGAATGGAGAGAGAGAGAAGGAACCAGGATGTGAAGTTCGTTGACTAGATACATGGGAGCAGTGCAAGCTTAGGCGAAAAATTGGAAGTGGGAAGCAGAGGTAACAGTTGAGTTTGTTCGTTGGATCATAGATCGTACAGCAGTAGTCGATTCCACTTTGGTGGTTCTTTCGGTTGTAGCAACGTGCTTTCTTTGGCACACACAATAATATGTAAATACTCAGCATACGATTTTCCTTCCTTATTATAGCATCTCTGGAATGAGGAAAGCAAAAGATTGAAAGTAGAATCTTTGATATTTTGGTTTAGTTTTTATTTGTTTACACAAATTTGTGGTTCAAGTATCAACCAGTACAGCGAAATGGAGTTTTCATCTCTCAGGGTCATCTTTTTATTTACTAAAATTTCTAACCACAATACGGAATAAAAATGATGGTTTATTTTGAGAATGAGTTTTGCACGTTTCCTTCACGCTTTGTTGGTCATATCTGAGTGTTTGATGTGCCAAGCCAAAGCACAAAGATGTATACACAATTCAAACAAGAGATTGTTTTGGGATGATGTGAGACATATGAGATTTGACTGGCACTTAAAATAATTTGTAACGCAATGCTCACCAGCTTAAGCAGGGTAATTTTATGTCTTATTTAAACGTACATTTTGATCATTTTTTTGGTTTTATAGCTTGAGTTTTTGTGAGGATACCTAATAAGAGAGTGGATTATGATAATTTATTTTCCACCATGCACAATTTACTTAGTGATTGCAATCACTACTATTCTAAAATAAGGATTTACATTTAAAATTTTATTCAAAGTGTCATGAAGATATTTATTTACGCTCTCTCTAACTTGTGCGTGCTTTTAAAGCTTATTTCTGCATTTTATTTTCCTTATTTGGAGATGTTGGAGAAGTGGCTGATTAAAACTTTTTGACGTTGCTGGAACGCCAAAGACTTTGACTCAATGTTCATTTTCTGCTCAAGTACGAGGGAAGTCGTGCGAAAACACGACATCACATGAGTTTTTCCAGGAAGTAGAAACTAGCTGAAACCGTCGTGTCTTTAGTTATGTTAATGGTTTCCCATAATAGCATGCGTTTCGTTTCGTTATATAACTTTACAGCTTGTAGGTTTAACTCTGTAAATTTTGTAATACAATATAAAATATAAAACAAGATTTTAACCTGAGTTTGTTTCGAGGGTTAGGAATGGTAGAAGACAAATCTTTTTGACAATGCATCAAGTAGACATTTTTATTACGACTTTATATAGTTCATGAATCATGGAATTGTCACAATGATGATCTTTAGCCCGAAAATGATTTTATTTTTATTAAAAAAATGTTGTCTTCCTACTTGCAAGAGGCAAAAGATTTTCATCGTCCAAGAAAGAAGCACCTCAGCTGCAGTTAAAAATACTATCACAAGGCAGTGAACTGTTTCTCCTGTTTCAACCATATCCAAAGCATAATGGAACAACTGCTTTTCAAAAAGAATAGCAAAAGGGGATGCAGCACAAACTCAGCCACGAAGATGTACAAAGTTTCAGGGAGTACTGAGATAAAAGTTGTTTTTCCTGAATCGTTAAGGGGAGCAGGTGGAATTTACCTGCTCATGGGGGTGGTCATTTATAGACAACGTTACTTACCGCTTCTCTGCTCCACTCATGCTGAAATAATACAGACAGACTGGATTAGATTGAGCAACACTCCTAGTTTTTCTAAAATCATTATCTCTGTTCCCCTCGTACACTGAAACCTGTGATTATTGTGAGAGATTCATTCCAGAGGTGGATAAAAGAGTTTAGCCTTCTTTTGAAATCATCGTGAAAATAAATTGAATGTTTGTCGCATTGATCATAACGACTTTTGTTTTCGTTTTACAACTGACAATGAAATGGTTACGAATTCTTTATACTTTCCAATTTAACTTTTTACAATTACCCCAGCCAGACGCGTAGCATAAATCGTTACAAGTTTAGTACTTCAATTAGTAAACTCTAAATTAAATGATCATGGAAAAGCTTTGGCGAATTAATCTTAAATTTCGAATTATTTTTAACTTCAAGAACATAAACTGCTGAACGAAAATTTGTTTTGATGTATGAAGTGATTTGATTACGCAAAAATTATAGTCCATTTATTTCCTTTACTCACTGCTTAAAAATGCCAGGTAATCAACATATGCACCATTTAATGAGAGCAATAAAAATGCATGGATTGTTTTTATTCCTTCAAGGGTTTCGTTTACATAATACATACAATTTGAGGAAAATAAAATATTCCTACTGCACAATGATTTTCATAAGATACGATCAACTTTGCAGCAAAAACAGCCATTACATCAGAGCACACTTAAAACTGAAACGAATACTCTCTCGTAAAGGAAATACCTGCTTGGGTATAATAAAAAGAACTTTTTTATGATGGATGAGGGTGTAATCTTTCCTCCAGGTCTTATCATACAATAATCCAACATAAAAGCAAGGAAAATGAATTCATGAACTGAATTCATGAATTATTATGCTCGTTGTTGTTACATGCAGCATTTCATTCCTATCGCTTAATGTTGTTGTTACAATTAAACAGAGGAATGTCAGAATGCATCATATGTGCAACCTTGCTTGCTTGAGATCATTTCTGTCGTAGGTATCGTAATTTACACCTTGATTCCCTCTTAATCTACAAAGAACCTCGTGGCTTTTTACACACTTGGCGCACTATCTAGTCTGGAGGAGCAAATACCTATGCTGCTATGCATATTAGTATGCTTAGGAGGAACTCATTAATACAGCATTTGCATTATAATGTTACTTGTAGAGAACTACTCCAGTAGGTAGACTTATAGAAGAGTCAATTGTCTGCACTTAAGTACGTTGCATCCATAAACTAAACAGCTACCTCCATCAGGACTATTTACTACTAATAATAATATACATAGCAGCATTTTCGTTGAACATTCACACATATACATTCTTAACTAGAGACCTTAATGTATAAATCAAGGATAAAATAAGTTGGAACAGTACTTGAGCAGACTTTATCCATTCCAATCTACTTACAATGACTTTTCTTTTATTCAATGTTGTAAATCTGTGAGCGTCTCTGGATTTACCTGTGCAACAATTACAGGAGCCAGTTAATGAATAATGCAGAGTCAGATTTTTTATACTATCTAAAACCACAGAAGAGCTTTGTTTCGCTCCGTTTTTGTCTTCTTCATCATATCCAGGTAAAAATAAAAGCGTTGTATAAATTCAAGCAGGGAAACCGTGTTAAAGCAGTAACCTAGCTGTAATGTATATATTTTATGTACGTATATGAATATACATGGAATTTTTATGTACGGGACAAAAGTAAACTGGCCAGCCAATGTGTAACAACCGTCGCATGGTGTGTGCTGCTGGTAGTTTGGTTTGGTCGGTGACTCTTGAATGTTTTTGTTGCAGTTAACATTGTACCTCCTTTCTCTATAACTTGCTTGATTCACGTTTACAGAAGTAAGCAAGTGAGCAATGGTGCGGCAGGTACCCATCATGTCTCTATCAACGTTACACCGTGCTTTTATCCACAGGGTATAAAGTGAGCAGAAAAAAGTCTTCGTCCCGTTCATATTATTACACACAGTGTAAAATCTTCTAATATTTGACGAAGACTGCGCTGCATTGTTTCCTTTCATGTGCCAAGCCAGTACGAATGGTGTAATAATAATCGGTACAACAACGGAAAGCTAAGTTGTGGTTGTGTTTCGCTTTTTACCTGTTTTTCAACTTAACCAGCTATTACTGCGAGACTCCTTTTGAATCACATTTACAACAGCAAGAAATCTGGTAGTAAATGTGGACAGGTATGTCATTCTTAACATTGTGTAGCCGTACATTTTTTCCCATTTTGTCTTTCTCATTTTACTCCTCATCGTAACACACGAGACGACTGCAACAATGTAATGCATACCAAAAGAAAAAAAGACCACTTACCACTTGCGCTGCTAACAATGTTTAATCTAATGTGTGTGTACGGCAGGTCTTTATAATAACTGTGTTGCTGTATAAAATGAACAAATCTGTTGCTGCAAGGCAAACGAAATAAGATTCATCGTTTTTCAGCAGAAGCTGCATCGCTTATTTTTTCTCTCTCACTGTTCGCTCCTTCTGTTCATCCATCCCACTTCAAAGTACTGGGACGTAGTGCAGCGCAACGAAACAGTGTGAATAATCATAATGACGATTATAAAAGTGAAGAATTTCTTTCTTATAACAATAAAGTTTCATGGGTCATGAAAGCAGTTCCAAGGAGGGACTTAGCACTAAGTGAGTTTTTGAAAGCCAGGAACACGGAACTGGGAGCTAAATAATACTAGTTCATTTATTGTAACACCGATTTTGTGTGGTGATTAGATTTGAATTTTAGGCGATTAGCCCTACTATTTGAATCTGAGGTTGGCCTTTTGTTCTCGTGGTGAATTTGTGTTCCTGCTCAATAAAATATGACATTCTAAACGGGTGCAGCACACAAAGTGTATGTGAAACTTGTAAGAACCTTTGGCCTTCTAGCTTAGTGTTTGTAATTAGTGACTGTCAATTTGTTATTGCAACTGTTGAATATTTACGGATAGTTAAAGCAATGATATCAATAAATGAAGGATAATAGTGTCTCACAGTTAAAAATAAACCAAAATTCCACCAGCCACCCAACAAATGTCATCGTAGGACAAAGAACTTATTGTTTATCAAGAGGAAATATGAGATGCGAAAGATGAAAAGCAAACAAAATCTTGACAATCTCCGTCTCTTTGTATACGTGTGTAGGATGTGATTGCTTATGGCATACACAACAAACTTCCGAATTTCGAAGTGCAATTAAAACAGTTTCACTTTGTGTAATGGCTTAATGAAATGCTCAATTTGGTAATGTCGAATTTGAAGTTTTAAGTACTCGGCTTTTGTAAACTGACGATCTACTGAGGAGAAAATTATTTTACCATGCGTAATTGATTGTGCGAAACTCATAATGATCAGTGTATGTATGTTTATGAATTTTTCAACCAGTTTAATTTGATTTGCAAGCTCATAATTTTCGATGACTGCCTTGATGACAATTTATTTATTTATTTTTTAATACATTAACACTTTATAAATACTTATACACAGTGATTGAATGTACCATCACAAGTTAATACTTAATGCGTTAAAATGTTCTATAATTAGAATAAGCAGAAGTTACTCGGTTTAACAGGGTTTGAAATATCGTATCGTTACGATACAATAGAATTTATTTTTGTTTCAAAGTTTGTGTGTTGTGTAATAGTGAGGAATACATAGATATAGATTCTTGCAAATCGGATTCGGATGGATATGAACTGAATGTAAGTTTAAAGAGTTTATAAACTAAGGCTTAAAATTAAATCACTTTCCACAGCTGCACTCACCTGTTTCTTCTTGATAAAAATGCATTGCATAATTTGGAACGAAGAGTTGTAGTTTATGAAAGTTGTGCCAAAACTTATTTAATTTTAATCCTATACGGCTGAAAGTTTAAATTACATAAGCCAACTTGATAAAAAATTAAGGCCAAGCTGCTACCGGTGTTGATATTTGCATTCCACGCTTCCACGTTGAGCTATCAATGTAGGTTACGAGTATTACAATGATAAAAACAAATGTTTGAGTTTTATGGGCGATAGTGTGACTGTAACCGCCTTCAAGCAATGTATTTATTTATCCCATCATCCTTATTCGTTTTTTATTACATAAAGCATAACCTCATATTATTTGGTGTGTCTTTATCACTATTTACTTTTGCTTGTTGTCCGCATAGATCAGAGATCAGTAGAATGGAAATGTAAATAAAAAGAGTGTAGTAACTCTTTGTGCATCTTTTATTTGTTCCCATCTAAAACCGTGATTATTCCTCTTCACAGGGAAGGGAAAACGGTGTCATCACAATCTCAATCTAATAATGTAAGAAGAGTTTCGCTTGAGCGACTAAGCATTACATTGTTTAGTATGTAAACTCGTAAAAATCACTACGAGGATGTGTCTTTTGAAAATAAATTGGCAAAAGCGTAAAACAAAACGGTGGCACTTCATTCGATATTCATGGTCTTTTTGTTGGTGCTAACAATTGTAACACTTTGCAAAATTCCATTTGCTCAATGCCCTATGCTGTCGTTCACAGCATCATGACAGAGAAGGTTAAGGCAAACTATGAACGGAGTTTCATTTAGGAGGTAAAGGTTGAGATGTTGGAGTTGGAGAGTCGTGCGTGGAGGAAGCTTTTCCGTCATTCTCTTTGCCAGTCATTAGCCCCTCATTCTCATAAAATTATTACGGCACGACAATTAGGGTCTTAAAAGAAAGTGAAGTCATTAAAATGCAAATTGAATTTTACTGGTGCAATTATAGATAGAGCGTAGAGAGTCGGCAGGAAGGGGAGCGTAAGGTTGCTCAGAATTTAAATAAAGCGAAAAAGGAATATGATTTTCTTATTTGTACATGCATACTATCTACTTTGATATTGCTTTACTTGCTACTGAAATTTACCTGAGTTGAGATATACAATGTTAAAGTCAAAATATTCCTTTAGTCGGGACGAGGGAGAGGAAGTTTATGCATTCATTTTCACCTAAACACGTCTTATAGGTTTTAAAGATATTAAAAGGAGGCAGAGGGAGAACGAATCGCAAAAGGGAAATAGTTTTGGTCTTGTTTAAAAGCAGCTATTTCCGAAGACACTCATACAGATATAGCTAACGAGCAACTCATTCATTCCTGAGACTGAAACACCGTTGAATATTCACTTTCAAATATTTCCCATGTATTCGTCTTCAAGATACCGTTCCTCGGCCTTTTTTACACTTTTATTTTCAGTTTCCTCGGTTGGTAGAGTAAACAAAAGTGCTAGAATTTAGAATTAAAAAAGTAGAGTGTGATCTTTTTTAATGATAAAACTATTTGAAATGCTTTTATTTTCGGCTTTGCATTATCTGAATGAAAGTCCCATCAAAAGGATTAATTTAAAAGCTGACTTTGTAGTAAATGCATACGCCTGCCGATTTATAGCTTATGTACGGTAGAAATTAGCAGGTTATGGGAAACGGTAGACGACGTCACTACGATCACACACCGATGCTTTACCAAATCAATGGATGCAGAAGTTGGGTGTGTTAACTGTCCTTGACAATGCAACGAACTAAACTTTAAAGTGTGTAAAGGATCTGCGTAAAGAATATAAAGCTAACAATTGCGTTTTAATGCCTTTTTGGTTATGGAATTATGGATTAATTCTTATTTATATATGGAATACGTAACATTGAACAGGAAAGGAAAATGCCTTTGTAAACAGAATTTTTATGGGTGCAAAATCTCGTTTGATGTTTAAAAGCTGTTCCCCAAACCCTCCTGTGAGCTTTACAATAAAGTGAGCCAAAGATTCAAGCACTGTCATTGTCATGTACACTTTCGGAATAAATCATTCATACCCAACGTGAAACCCTATACCCCATTATCACCACCGACTGTGAAAACTCTGCTGCTTTTACTGTGGACAAATAGGTGCTGATTGTAAACACGATTGCGAATCCTAGAAATGAGCAACTTTGTCTCAGCTTTAACTGTAGGTGTGTTTTTAAGACGGTGTACAAGTAAATATTACAGTGTCAAATTGTTCAGTGAAGCAAATATATTTAATGATCGCTTTTTGTATCAGTCTGAGAATGGGCAGGTTTGCATGATGTTGATTTACTTATTATGTCTACTGATACGTGACATGGGGTAGGAAGAAAAATGATTGCTTTACAATTTACTTGTTGAAAACTAATTTGTACAAGACCTGACCACTGTCGTACGGCTTATTTGAGATTTTTTTAAATGCGGTATACGACTCGGACGTAGTCTACGTTTTGCGTTAAAAGTTAATTCAACGACACCGCTACACTACGTGACACTGCAGTTGTGGAAATAACTCCAATTTATTCATTCATGAACAAGTGACTGTCGAGTAATGCCCTCAACCCACCCCAACCAGTTGTCTCGTTGGCTGTCTAATACTTCCTGTGCTCAGTTAATTTCAATGGAGTACATTTTTTGCTTTTGATTTTCAAGGTAGTGTCTTTTATGCAGTTTTCTGCGGAGCTAATGAAATGACGCAGGAAGCAAAGCCTACTGAATACATTTTGTGTTCTTGATAATACGCAGCATACCAAAAAATGATAATTTATGATTATGTACAAACGAAGTTAAATAAAACGAGTCCGGCTTTATTTATTGCAATCACCTTGTGACATCTGAACTCAATCAGACAACGTTGAGCGCACATTTTTATTTTTGTGCTACTTTCAAAAAATGAATTCTTATCCTGCCCGACTACAATAACATAAGCGACTCGTAAAGTCTTTCATTTACGTATTGTTGTTGTATGAGCATAAAATCAAGATGAAAGTTGCAAAAAAATGTGTAACTACCGACCGGTGCGACGCAAGGCTTTATGTATAAATGTGAATGAGCACAACTTTTTCGTTTTATGTCCACGTCATTGGCTATAGTATAGAAGGCATAAGTCATATTGTTGAATGTCGAACTAACGAAGCTGTAAACATGTAAAATAGGCTCATTATTTTTCAAAGCTGTCTGATTTTATATTTCTGATAGGTGGCCATTTTGATTTTGGTGTTTTATACAAATTGAACTGAAGATTTTGTGATTGACTGTGACAATTGGACATATTGCAGAAGCTGTTAATAGTCTCACAAAACTGGATTGTGCCTTGCCTGATATTACAGAATTTTGTAACTTTTACCGTTTTAATAGTCTGGGTACAGAGGGCTGCTGTAATAGAGGAAATGCTTCGTTAAACTAGAGTCGGAATTTTTAAAGTAACAACGACTAGCGACAAGGAAATTGTTTACTTGTTGGCATTGAAAGAGAAGAGATATTGGGAAAAGATTGGATTTTTCTGGAAAATATTTTAATGTTTTGGAGATAAAACAGAATTTAAGAAAAACTTTCACATTGGGCAAACTCCAATGAATGGTTTAATTACTTTAGAAGGATTATTACGAGAATTGTGGATTCTGTCCCTGAAGGCGTTCATCTTCTCTCTCCTTGATCGATGGGCTTCCTCATTAGTTTCCCATTAACAAAGCATTAAAATACCACATTATTCCGTCTCTTTGAACCTTCTTTCAACCCACTCGTGTGAAATTGATATTTTTGGCATTGCATTGTTCTCAAACCCAATGCGGCTAAAAGCCTTGGCTGTCTCACCATTTACTGCGCTTTTTTATTGACCGGTGCTGTTTCTTTGAGTTCATCTAATGCCTACAAATACCTAAAATACCTTTCAGCTCAAGTGCAATAACCTGTTGGTAACTTTTTGCCGTCTTGCCTATATTAATTAGTGAAGCTGAAGTTCCCTGAAATAATTAGCTAATCACGGACATGTTCCAATTATAATTCGAGGATGCTTAATAATTTATATGTTCCTGCAATTTTCTGAAGATCTTTATTTGTCAACCGGAACTTATTAGAGTATATTTCATTTTATACATTTTACAATAATTGTTTTCATACTTGAGTGATCTTCCTAAAAGTCTCATTTAGTGATGCTCAAAGAAACTGAAGTCCAACTAAAAATGACAATAATTACATTGTTGATATGATGCGATTTATAATTTACAAATGAAAATGGCGGTTGGGTTGAATAATCTTCGCCGTTTTAATATTTATATGACTAATAATAGCTTTATTGTATGCGATGGAGTTTTACAAAACATACGTTGCATACACTTTCGATTACAACAAAGCTTCTTATATGAAATGCGCCCTTAAGAATAAGTAAAATTGTATTAATTAAAATTAATTTCGCAATAAAATTGACTTGTCTAGAACATTTGGTATGCTTCTCTTTTGCTGATCTGACAAAAAACTAACTGGTAATACTTGTTTTCATCACGTTCGTTCTGTTTGAAAATGAGCACATTGAGTGTAGGAGCAACATAAAGTCGCAGCAGTAGTCTGCCTTCTTGGTAGAAAATAATTATACTTTTTCATTAATTCCCACTGACATGAGCATTGTTCTTCCTTAGACTGCGTTGATTATGATGTGATGGGTGTGGAATCTCCCTGAGAATAAAATACTTCACATTGTAAGTTTAAAGTTCCACTTTTGTTTTGCCTACTCTCTCGGAATTGTTCTCTTTCATTCTGTGAAATATACTTACTATCATTTCACTGACTGCGATGTTTGTTTGCATGAGACTGTTTAGAATTTAGAAAGCTGAGTCAGAACCATAGTGTAAATATCTTTTGCTGTTATAATGTAATGCAACGTTTGTGGCGTCGATGGTTGAGCAAGAGCAAGAACATCAGAGTCGTCAGAAGTATCATCCTGACTCTCGGAAAGAATATTTAGGTTTCAATGCATAAACATTTTGTGTACGCGTACTGTGGGAAAATACATGTCCCATTGTGGGAGTCCCTTGTTCTCTCTCAGATCCTACTTCTTTTGTTGCTCGTGTTTCTACTTAAAAAGATCAAAACACGTATGTTCGTGGTGGCACTGAAGATGATGACGATGATACTGATACCATTAAGGCTTTGTAATTTACAATGTGTAAGGGGGTTTTGTCTCCTCTTTTTTTCTTTCCTGGCCTTTCTCTCCTTGTTATGTCATTCACAGTCCACTGGGTGCTGTTCTGAATAGAATGTTTTTCAGGAGCATTATTGATACTACTACCATTTTTTCGAGAGGCAGAGGAAAATTGTAAAAGATGGTGTGAAACTGAGAAAGGAATGCTAAAACCCAAGACTTATATTTTGTAAAAGGAATGAATGAAACTGAATTTACTGTTTTACGATGTGTAACGCCATTGACCAGAGCACTATCATTTCCAGGTAGCTGACCCACAGGTCGTTCTTTGTGTTTCAAACGGTAAGAATGTTTGTTACAATAAGGGACTTGGTTTATAAGGCATTTCGTTGACCCGTTGTCATTAGTCATCGTTTATGTCAGATACAAAGTTATATAAACAACTGAAAAGTGTAAAATGCGATGTGGCACAATAAAGCGTTATGATAAAAGAGAATTGAGAAAAATTGCTGCGAAGGCCAGAAATGTGAGAAAGCGGACGAAGTTGCTTTTATACCCAGGTTTATCTGGAGACAGGTGCGATCTTATCAAATAAAAGAACAAAAGAAATAAACATCAAAATGAATATAATTTCTTGTTTCATTGTCGTCAACCGTCACCTTCTCCGACAACATACCCGGGTTTATCTGGAGACAGGTGCGATCTTATCAAATAAAAGAACAAAAGAAATAAACATCAAAATGAATATAATTTCTTGTTTCATTGTCGTCAACCGTCACCTTCTCCGACAACGTCGCATCGCGTTGAGGATTTTGCTGGAAACATATTTAATGAAATGGCAGTATTCTATTTTATAACTCATAAGTATGCACCTACATGCTCGATGTAGACACACACAACCGTTGTTGTTGAATGTATGCTGCTAAATTTGGCAAACCTTCCGTGGACTCGTGCTGTTTGATGGAAAACCATAAAACAAAATGTTTTCTTGGCTAGGGCAATGAATTATCTTTAAGGAGAATTTATATACAATTCTTCTTTATGTATTTAACCAAGATTCTTAAGATTCTCCACGCCATTTTGATTGGCTGCAACAAACTGTCGTTCTAGATATAAAAGCACATTGTTTCGAAGGATCTTCGCAATCTGAATCTGACCGATTTCTTGGGCTTGTTGTTTTTAAACAAGATTTTTTATTCGATTTTGATTTTGAACGGAGATGTCCAAATTTATATCCGCTTCTTCTGTCACACACAACTTTTCCTGGCACATGGCACGTTTCCGACTAACTCCTAACCTGATTCTCTGAGTAAGACTTGAGTACGGTTGACAGTATAGCAAAGTCCTACAATTGTTGTCAGTTGCACTCAGGAAAACAGTAATAGCTTCGTGAATGGTCTGCCTTGGAATTTTTCAAAACCTCAGTACAGTTGACTAATGTATTTTATATTATGGTTTGCCAACGATAAAAGATAACTCTCGTATAAGTATTTTATTTTCGGCAACGTGGCCGTAAAATATTTTGTTTGAAACGACTGACTGTATCTTTTTTAGTTTTGATTGCTTTGCATTCTACAAAGGTAACTTCAGTTGCTGGCTCCACCCCGCAATTCAAAATTTATGAAAAACCTTTAGTTTCAAACGATTGTAAAGAACAAACAAGCTTCCGTTCTTCTTAGTGATTGTCACATCTTTTGTGATCATTTCAGACATTGGAACCAGTAGTAGTAGCAGAAGTACATATACAATTGTAAATACGCTTTGTGCCTGTGCTTCAGCAAAAAGGATTATCGTATCGATCTGGTGCTTTGTTGTGTCGTGGAGGAAGACGGAATACTGATGATTCTCACTTTTTTGTTTGAGTTGGGTTTGAATGCTCTTCGTGCAGCAAACATGTTTTTATCGTGTGTCCTGCATTTGTCACATTCTATCTTCTCCCTTGTGTTTTGCAAGATTGTATCCTACATATTTTAGCATGTTCACATATCATGCACAACCAACAACCGCATGCCTCTGCATGTACGACTAAAAAATATTTCGCTACATAATAGGCGCAACGCAATATTTTCACTGTCTAGTATTTTTCTCATATGTACATATATTTTGCGTATTCAATTCAAACAGATTTTTGCCTAACTCTAGGTGAATGAGAAACTGTTGTGTAAAAGACTTTTACGCAACCAGACTAGACAAGAAGAGGTCGCCTTCCATCTTACAGAGTAACTATAACCAAACCAGTGTCTCTCTCTCTCTTGTCCCGGCTTTATGTTACAAAGTTTTGCAAAAGTAGATAGATGCTTTCACAAAGTGGTTGACTCGCATCTTATGCCTATTTCGTTTTTTTCTTCGATGCACGAGAAAAACGTAAACTGTGAAGTTGCTAGCTGCTGTGCTGGCACGATTGGCTGGTTTTTTACATGAAGTGGTGAAACACGGTTGTTTTGATATCTAATCGTACATTGGTTCTGTCNCGATGCACGAGAAAAACGTAAACTGTGAAGTTGCTAGCTGCTGTGCTGGCACGATTGGCTGGTTTTTTACATGAAGTGGTGAAACACGGTTGTTTTGATATCTAATCGTACATTGGTTCTGTCGTCGTAACGTTGCGAGCATTCATTGCATTTGAAGTGCCAAAATTTGGATATGTGCGACCTAAATTTTATATCGTTGAACCTTTCTCTTCTTTCACGTCGTTCTATTCAAGTAAAAGCAGTGATGAAATGTTGAGATGAACAGCGACGAGCGTCGCTCCGCTTAGTCATCTACTATTCATTATCGCAATTCATTTTTTCTAATTTTCACTCACTCAGCTTGATTCATGAAAGGAAACTTTTTAACGTCAACTTTAAAAAGCAGATTGGAGAAATTAGTATGAGTCGATGTTTCCTTTGACATGAAGTGATGAGGAAGAAAGTGTATTGAAATGTTCAGAGCGACTATGAGTCATCATCCTTCGCGATCACTCGCGATTGTTTCGAATTTCTCAATCTGAAAAAAAACTTCTCCAGTCTGAATGAGTTAGAAAGGACTAAGAACGTTTATGAAAGAGGGTTCAGTTAACCAAGTCAAAGCGGATTAAATGTAAAATAACACTGCTTCCTTCTCAGCCACGCTTCTCGATATGTAAGATTGTAAAAGTATGAGCCATGACTATATACTTATATACACATATCAGAAAAATAAAAGTGGATGAGACCGGAAGATGGTGATAATTTTAACAAAACTCCTCTAGAGACGGAAACGACAGACAGGAATTGTAATTTTCTTTCTCATGAATTTTTATACAAAACGAGAATACAGAGATAATGTACGAATACTGTTATTATTAGGGTAGTGTATTCAAGTGAGCACAGGCACGCCACGACAGTCGTAAAAATTTTTGGCTCATGACATGAGTACGTCGATTACTAAAGACATTGTAAAAAATCGAGGCAATGACGTACACTTTGTATAAAAGAAAGAACTTTTGCAAATTTGTGACTGAATGTGAGTGGAAGGTAGCACAACAACAACAGCATCATTGATTTTTCACGTGAGAGCGGATGCAGAGTGAATGCTATGATTATGTGACTGATTCCACTTCCACTTCTGAAACCACTTTGAGTTTTTATCCTCACCAGAATCTAATCTCTAGACAACGACCCTACAGTTCCTTGAAATCTTTCTTTCAGCATAACATAGGTTGAGCTGGGATGCAATCATAAGGAATGTTGCCAAAAGGGCACCAGCAAAAATCTTATCGACCGTATTATACATACAAAATACCTTTCAATATGCTACTTTTACTAAAAATTGAACTTTCCATATAATAATATTCCTTTTCGAGTTTACACTTTCATTTTCTAAGCATCGTTGAGAGAGATCAGACACGAACAATTTCGCTAATGTCAAGAAAATTGACAGTTCCAGCTCTCGCGCCGTCGTCATAAACCTATCAGATTGCATTAGTATTATAATATTTTTATGATTTGTTGAAAGGTGTCTACGTAAATAAAACTCTCATGTACCCTTTCCTTCCTTCCAGTCAGGCTTTTCCGGTCGCGTCTCTGTTTTGAAACGAGTGTACATATTTATCCCATAAATTAAAATTGGCAAGCGATAACTTTGAAGCAGGTTTAACTTTTGATCCCAGTGTAGATATATTTTTTTGGAATGATGAAATTTTCTACATGTTGATAAGTTTAAAGAGATAAGGCTTAACACAAAATATTGAATTCACAGTCTTCCTTCAAAGTTATACGTTGTGAACTTGTGAATATTGTTTGCCGCTCGGCGCTGTCTATTTTTTGATTATGTTTTAAATCTGTTGTTTCACACAGATTACAGACAGATTAAATCTGGTCACATGAAGGTTTTATTGCTTTGCGAAAGACCTTCTTGAACCGAATTTAATGTGAAAATGCAACTTTAAAATGCCTGTATCGTTGCGGCTTTCCAATAGACGAATGTAAACATTTTGCACTTTCGCAACAGTCTGCAAACATTTAGACAAGCAGTTGATGATACAATGTTGATGTCCGTTGATGTTACATTGATGATGCGAACGTTAGGTTCAGATTTTCGTTTTCACCATATGACAGACGGCGTTACTGTGTGTGCACCAAAAATAGTTACATCGCGTATCTGTATTTTTGCTACACATCACATTTAAGCGAATCTGTCTCATGCTTCGTTTTCACATTAACCGACGTGCGTCCTCAGTTATAATTATGCTCGCAC
This sequence comes from Cyphoderus albinus, assembly GCA_021029165.1. NCBI lineage: Eukaryota > Metazoa > Arthropoda > Collembola > Entomobryomorpha > Paronellidae > Cyphoderus > Cyphoderus albinus. The sequence goes on from VYYJ01000478.1 coordinate 39,749, forward strand.
ATAGGTGAATCACGCCATTATGTGCGAACATTTCCTGGCTCGAGTTTGAGCACAGACACGCTTTAATGTATGTACTATTTCACGTAGTTATAAAAGACCTTTGCGTGAAAAATCTTGACAAAGCAGAGAAAGTCAAAAATATCTCATACATTACACGAAACACGGTTCTTATACAAAGTTGCATTTGAGCATAAAAATTTCCTGCTAATGGTTGTCTCTTAAAATTTGGTACAAAGTTCATCACAATAATGAATGTCTGCTGTGTTATGTAACTATACATTTCTTTAGAATATATGAGACCGAGAATAGAGTTTATTAGGAGCTCTTTTTCATATTAAAGCTGTGCGAGTGAAATGGAGTGGTTTGGTTTGGTCCAATTTACGAATAGTGATCAAACTTGGCATTGGACGACCCACACACCACATCACTACCACCATCATAGTAATCATCCCACTTATTTTCCTTTGAGACTCCTCATCTCATCATGAAGAAAGAAGCGAAAAGCACAGAACTGTATTCACCATTTCCCTCGAAATTCAGTGTTTTTGCTTGTCCTTCTTCCGCTTCGCTTCACATTTTGGCTTTGTAAACTTTTGCATTCGTTCATTCATGAGGTTTTATGTGCATTTATAATTCTCCTCATTGTGTCTTTGTCCTCCTGTGAAAAAAAGTGCTCTTAGATTTGTGAGATTTCTAGAGGTTTTCTTATGCATAGAATCGTAGGAATATGGATCAAACAACGTCATTATGATAAAGAATAGATATTGTGTACCTTCTCAATAGAGACAGAGTGAGTGAGCAGTGTTCAAAAAGGTAGCCCATCTCTTCAGTAAGTGATTTCAGTAATGTAGACAGGCATTATTATCGACAATGAATAAATCACCTAAAAAGTTTTTTACTCCGGGAATTGCTCTACTAAAAAGAGGAGAACTCTCAAGGGAGTAATGAGAAAAGAAAAAGAAATCTTGGTCTACAAACGGTTTGTGATAGTATTTGGGAAGGCAGGTAAGGGTACAATTCGGCTTAACTAAATTCGACAACAATAGAGTGGAAGCAAAAGAAAAAGTTGTAATGAGGAAGTAGACTGGCAGTTAATGTCCAAAGTTGGAGCAATTCAAGAAAAAGCCATTTTTGCCGTATTACTGTTCTTGCTCCTGGTACTTGAGATTTTGTTTTGTATACCACTAGATATCTCCACCCTTTAAATAATGTGCTGGTGTTGATGTCGTTTTGCAAAATAAATTTTTCTATAGAATTCTAAGCGAACTTGCTAAAATTCCACAAAGAGGACAAAATCGTTGCATTTTATAGAAAAATTACGAAATAATTTTCTAAAACCACAGTCTGTGGTTTACTCTCGGTAGTTCAAAACAATTCAAGTGAAGGATGCCCGTTCAAATTTTGAATCTTCTTTCACTGACTGTCATTCAAATTATATTAAGTTTCTTTTCTCATTCATTTTAATAATCTTTTTTCATGTTTTCCAATTTAAGAATTCCCATTGAAAACTTTCAATCAGTAAATTGCTTAAGGGAAATGAAATATTCCATCCACTGGAAACAATATAAATTATATGGTAGATACTACATGCAAATTGGAGGACGAATCACTGAATTTACTGTGTTGACTGATCCTTGTAATTTGTAAATTGAAGGATTGCGATTGGCAATATTGGTTGGCGGATGAATGAATAGCAGGTTACCAAAAGAGCAAACTTTTTATTGACTCAAATACAATTGGTTGAGGTTGAGTCTTTAAAACGTGTTCTCAGGTTCTAAATAAAGTTTGTTGCTCTCAAGAGACAATTTTGTCAGCCAGACCGATTTCCTCAATATTTAAAATTGTCTATGTGGTAGAGCAATTTCATTTTTTACATTGCACGATAAAATGTCATATTAGTGTAACCATCTAAATCAATGTTTTTCAGTTTAGCAGCTACATACACTTCAAATGGCAACTGGAGAGAATTTTAGTCATATATTCTGTTATCTGTTACAATAGTTTTTGGATACTTCAGCTTCTTCATTGAACACCAGGAAATAATTCTAAAGATTTCCTGTTCGACTTTATAAAACGAGATTTTCTTATTGCAACTTTAGTCAACGACAACGAAAAGAGAGAGAACCGACTGTAAATAATATAAAGTAGAATAAAATCTAAGATTTCGGCAAAGGAAAAGATTGATTTACTCTTTGTGCTGGACATTTCGGCAAGAAAGTGCCAACTATCTTCGTTCTGTGCAACTGTTCAATGTTGACAGGTGTAGAGGTGAAAGTGGTTGTTTGGGTGAACGTGAATAGAAAGGGAATGCATGCTTAATATAAGTGTACCTGGACTGGAGAGTCTACTCTTGTAACAATACTCCTTGAATTGCGCTTCACTCGGACTTTCTATTCATTTCGTTGTGCACTTTTCAATTCCCCTCTCGAAAGTTGTAAAGATCGACGAAGTTCGACTGGATTTGAGAAAAGCCACCTTGAGAAAACCTGAATAAAGAAAGTCACGTACTGCAACGACAGTAGCATCGGACCAAAAGAAAAGGAATTTCTGCTCTGCTCCAGATAGTTTTATGTCCAAAAACCATTCCACTTTCTCTCTGCGTGATCCTTCCTTGCCTTCCATTTTTACCCATATTTTAAAAATTTAATCCTAGCAGTGTCTTTCCCGTTTTTATTTGTTTTGTAAGTAGCAAAACGAGGGATTCGGACAACATTTATCAATACCGTGTATGTGTAACGTCCAATGTATAATAATAGCGTCTCGCGTCATTGATTACGTTATCCTGGAAAACCATAATTTCGACTTTCAAAATAATATTTTACTTCAGCCATAAATTTATGGTTCTCCTAAAACGCTCTTAAACTAAAATAAAATGATTTGACTTAATGATCCTCTCCTGCCAATTTGAACATTACAAAGGAATACCTAGTTGAAATGTGACGGTCGACGAGGTATGGAGAACCCTTCAGAAGAAAGGAAACATCATCATCAACATCACATTAGTTTTCAAACCTTTTCATTTCGTGACTGCGACCATGTTTTGCAATTGTCACCTTTTTTGCTGAGTACATGTGAATCAAAATGACATGAACGTCATTTCTACAGTTTTCTATTTTTGAACTATACGACAGAGTTTGAAGTACTTCTGCTGTTCTGCTTATTTATGATAAATATAAACGAAACTTCTGCTGTGGATGTTGCTCCACTGCCATTTTCGCGCTCAGTAATAATCTAAATGTGATTAAATAAGAGTTTGAGTGAAGTACATGACAGGTCTATGATTATGCTTGAGAATTAAATCTCTGTTGCTTGCTGTACCAAATCCGTTGAGGATTATGTTGAAGGCCAATTAAAATCTGAATCAATAGCAAGTTTCAAGACAAAGGACAGAGACGCAAACTCAATGACTACGTCAAATTGGAAACGCTGTTGACAGAAAATCTGTTTGACTTTTCTCTGAGAAATTAAAGAACGATTTAAAAATGGGTTCAAAATTTTGCCCAATGTGTATTTCAAGTGGTGGCAGTAGTAGTGGAGGTCGTAAACGGCGAAAAGGTCGAAATTCACCAGATGACAGCGGAGATTCAGACAATGACGATGACAATTTTTATAGACCTAGCAAGGAAGCTCATAAGAGCAAAGCGTCAAGCATTAGTACTAGTGACCCTGAACAACCTTTCCATGTCCCATCAATTTTCAAGCCCATTAGAGTTGATTCTCCGGCATTATTTGTGCATCACGGCTCGGATTCAACTGTGAGCGGGAGTAGAGGCAGAGGAGAGCCTTCGGAACTTCCTGACATTGCTGGTTCTTCTGAAGAAGAGCTTCGTTTTAGAAGTATAGCAATTGGAGGCGAAGATAATGACGATGATGATCATGACGCAAAAAATGAGAGCAAAATGGAGAAAACGCGTCAAAGCATCTCTGAAGGGAAGGGAATGCAGGGGGAAAGTAAACAAGGAGAGTGGGTTTGTGAAGGACGGGGAATCAACGCGAAATCCCAAGAGGAACAAAATGATTTCCAAGATCTGACTAACAAGGCTGACGACATCTCCAAGCCAATGGATGCATCATCGTCGTCGTCTCCGAGCTCACGGAGAAAGATATTTTCCTCATCAGGAAGCTTGCCACACAGTCCGCTAGTTCCGCGGGCAAGACCAAGAGCAGGAAGTGACTTTCGGAAGAAGCTGCTCCAACACAAGCAGGGATTGCCAAGAACATCATCAGTTGACGAGGATGATTCTATTCTTAACCCGGCTGATCCACGTTCCCAGCATCATCCAGATAGAAATCAACAGGAATGTACGTATTCACTGAGCTCCCAAAGCTCCCGCTCTCTGTCTGTCAACTACGATTTCCACTGTCCAGATTCTGAAGCTAGACAGCCGTTGCTGCTTGCCAACTCGGAGTTGGATTTAGTCTCCGATGACGAGGAGGATGAGGAGGGAAACGAAGAAGAACAAAGGGACTTTCAGCCCGTGACAACTTCGACAGTAGACATCTCTGAGGAAAAACAACAACAGAACGACCAACAAAACTATAGCAGTCTGGAATCAGATGAAGAAGAGGAAGAGCAGACACGTAGAGAAGTAAATCAAGCATCAGAAAAAATAGTTCCCAAAATAGTATCTGGCAGCCGTGTAGATAATGCCTTTGTGGAGATGAAACGATTGGAAAATTTTCCCTCAGTGAATTCTTCGGAAAGGTCTAGCCCAGTACCACCGCCCCTTCCGGATTGTCCCCCACCGGATTCGGAAAGTGACTGGTCAAGAAGTGGCTCTAACACGAGATGTCCTAGCCGTTGTGCCTGCACTTATAAGAACGTTTACCGCCGCAGCGGTAGCAGCAGCACTAGCTGCTGCGTTGGTCCCGCTCATGATAATGTGCATTCGGGAAATGCTTGCGTATCCTCAAACAGACATTTTGATTGTCGAGGGGGTTTAACTCTGGTGGACATGTCACAGATTCATTATGCTGACTCCGCAAGTAGTTGTTGTGGCAGTGATGCGGGCGATGCTGGTGAATACGATAATGATTCGAGGAAAACGTTTGCAGCGGAAGATAAACGTTCTGCCGGAGGAGCAGTTGCTGGTGAAAGCAGAAACACTTTCACTGCAGTCACCCCTCATGATGATAATAACTATAATGATGACAATCAAGATAACAGTAACGATTATCGTAGTACTTGCAGTCCACCAATGGACCGGAAGGATGACAAAAGAAATTGGTTTAAAGATGCTAGTCATGTTCTTAATTTCCCAGTTGCAACTACCTCATCATCGAAGGAAGTAGGAGAAAACTGTTACTTTAAAGCAGTTTCTACCGCAGTAATAGTACTTGATCGATCGACGAGTAAAAAGGTTTCCACGTCTGTCAACACCGATATTGTAATGCCTCTATCAGTTACCGTCAAAGATACAGAGAATCCCGAAGACGAAATTTATAGAATTATGACAGAAACGGTGGTGGACAGAAGTGATTTGGAACAGGAATTACGTTCCGCTTCAGCAACTCCAACCCCACCGGAGAATAATAATTTTGCTGAGGAACACGTTGCTTCAGTGGGAGGAAGGGGAAGCAGTGAAATATTATCAACTTCCTCGTTATCCTCCTCCCAGCAACAAGAGGTGCATGCAAAGTTAAAGGGGAGTGGAAGCGCCTTCATTATCGCCCCCAGAACGACAAAACAAACTCAAACGGAAAATTGTACGACGACGGCAGAAGAATTGGAAAATCAGAGGCAGAAAATGGTTGAAAGTGATCCATCCGTATGGCAAAACGTAGAAGGCTCTAGTGACAGTTCTCCAGAGGTAGAGATACCTACCATGATGGATTATCGAGAAAGGCATAGTGAAGGTGATATTCATCCTGCTGGGATCATTCTTCACCCAAATGAGACAAGAGTGTTGGCTGGAGGATTTTACTACTCGGAGATGGATCTTGATTTGGCTCTGCAGCATAAGCATACGCAAGCACGCGGAAAATGGCACTATCCGCACCATTCAACTGGACATGTTCCTACAACCACGGATGATCCAACCGTTCCTTTCATTGAGGACAGCGGAACTGCTGAAGAAAGCATGAAGGGGGAAAACTACGAAGAGATTTATTTAGAGGAAGAAGAAGATGAGAATACAATTGAGGATTCCAAGCCTTTTATCAACGCTTCGGAAAGTCTTGATCAAGCAGGAGAACCAGGAATGGAGGCTGACCAAAGCCCACAAGCTCATTATCATGGAGTAAGAACAAATGTCACAGGTTCATGGTTTTCTCTTTCTTCCTCATCATCTCTCGAGGATTATGATGAGAAGCAACTTATTAAGACCTGTGGTTCCTATGATGGTGGTGACGAGGTGGATTCTTCGTTTTGTGGCGATGCTAAAGCAAGAATGGTTGCTTCCGATGTGGCTATTGCAGCAAATTTGGGCTCTTTTCGCCCCGAAAATTGGACCCCAGAGTCTAGTCCTTCGTTAAGCATTTTGTCTTATGAAGAAATTCTTTTAGAGCAACAAAGAATACAGGAAGACGTTCAAAGGGTAGTTGATTGCGTGAAACAAAATTTCGTCACTAGCAAAAGAGAGAACGATGGTGGTGAATCTGACGGTCAGTTTTATTACCATTTAAGGATTTATCTCTTGTCTTTTTGTGTTTTCACACATAAGAGTGAAGGTGTGCCAAGATTTTATAAGTTTGTTTGGATTTTTATAAGTGATAAACCTCCTGACCTGAGTGAGCTTTTGTTGTGTTTGTCAATCAATGACTATAACTTATTCATTCTCCTGTCATCAAACATGGTGCTGTACTATTGTGACAGTTCATGTTCCCTTATGGATCCGAGTAACTCCTAATACGAACAAAATACTTTTACTAATACTTAGAAGAAGGCTACGAGTAATTAAATGGCATGCGTATGCTGTCATAAACTCAACATCCGCGAATTTATCTGCATATTTTAACAAGGCCTGTTTTAGTGTGACTTGACATTGGGATTTTTCATAATGAGTTTTTTTAACGACATCGCTGCGTCAGCGAGTCCTCTTGAATCTAAAAACGAGGTACATACTTACATCAATTTAGGGTTCTTATTTACGCTATTGTGACTATTCTTCCATAGTTTCGTTCTTGCTGCGTCACAAATTGAAAGGTTGTTTTGATTTTTGGTAAATATGATTCTACTTTTTTATTCAATTGAATAAAAAATGTGATATTTCATTAGAACATATGCATTATTTTCTTCTCGTTAGGTTTTAAGACAACTCAGCAACAGTGAAAATTGTTTATTGTGCATTTTGCGACTGGTTAATGACTATCAAGTCAAGTGCTAACTTCATTCCTCGTTCAAGCAACTTTTCATTCCTCTTAACAAAATGGAATGGGCGATGTGATGTTGTTTTGATGATAATGATTTCCTATATTGCAATGCATTTCTCGGCGCTTACATTTTTGCAGTTTTCTTTATTGCGTCACTACAACATTTCACGAATGTACCTGTAGCCGCAGACAACAGACCATGCATGATAATATTATTAATGTAAGTAATACCATCGCAATTCACAATAGAAATTTAAAGCTGACAACCGGCAACCATTAGAAAACTGATAAGGGGCAAAGAAACTATTGAGGGAGAATCGTGAATACATTCGGACGAGTGCAACGCTGATCAAAAACTCGTGATTATCATTTTATTATCATTTACCCTTAACAATAATAAATCTGATGATGCATCCTTTATCCTGAATGCGATATGACAAATTCTCCATTTTTTAAGCCGTTCGCTTCTTGAAAAGGGAAGTTCCGATTGCCCATATTTTAATATCCTCCTGTATTAAAGAAGCTATAGCTTTGTAAAAAGATTGCTTTGCTTTGATGATGGTGGCAATGATCTTGATGACGATGAGGCGGTGCAATGATTGGATTTTTTGTTGCAACGTGAATATTTTGGGGCTTTGCAAGCTTTACTACCTTTTGTTTTGCAAAGCTACCTCCACCAAGACGAGAATGATAAAAGAGTGATCAAGCAGTATGTATCTGTCCTGTGGTTTCACACATGTCAGATTACTCGTTTGGTTACGGAGATTCTTTTAGTACACGGCAGTTTGCATCACTTCAAAACTCTTAGTAAAAAGTTGAAAAATCTCGTTTTGAATTCAACATGAGTACCATGATGCCGGCGAGTTGAGCTGGGATAATGCTGGTGACGTGATGTTTGGAGAGACATGCGAATGTGTTGTTGACGACGTATGAATGTACCTTTAGTATCAAATAGTAAAATGGCTCTAGAGGATGGACAATGACCCTCTAACATTGACAGTGGTGGAGAATTGCGAATTATATATAATACTAAAATGAATGATATTTTGTGCACTGGGAGCTTTTGCAAGGTAAACTAACACCAAATAAGTAATCATGTGCTTAAACTGCAGTGATTTACAAACAGTGTCCAAAAATTGTATTCGTGTCCATCTTTGGCTTGCGATGCATCGGACCAATGATTCTATCAGGAACTGCGTCGCACGGTTTTGGCATTTAATAAATCGGCTTGTGTTACAAGAAAGTTTACTTTCACTTGTCACTTGTTTTGGTTGACTCCTATTTTAGATATTTTAACGAGGTGATGTGTACTTACATGCTTATGAAGATTATGAAAAGTTCACTTTGGTTTGGTCAAGTAAACATATTTTTTGTCCCCTCTTTATTGTTGTTGAGATTGATCGCTTCCAATTACTTCATTTGTCGTAGCACAGCTTAATCGTCATGTGTTTTTGTTTGTAACCATTTCGGGTGACAATTTAGTACGCACAAAACCTTTTAAGACGACGGCGTTTTACTCCCAGGAAAATTTTGTACTACAATACTCATGTTTGTATTTTTTATTAATTGTCCTATGTAGCGTTGGATTTGGCTTCCCAAAGCAATGTTCAAGATGCCTTCGTTATTGCTGTGGAGCAACAAGCAAGAGAGCGGCTGGAAAAGCTATCAGCTCTCAAGAAAATCAAACCGGTGGACATGACCAAACTGTCTCACCAGGTAAGTATCTTGCCAATTTGTTAGTGACGTAAAAACACATCTTTTGAATTATAAACTACAACATTGATAATCTTGTTAGTTGGAGACTTGCAACCTACATAAAAAATTTAAAACGTTTGATGGGTGGTAAATGAATTGCCCGAACTGTTAGAGTCTGTGTGATATCAGTCTACAGTGAAGAGTCTACAATATAAACAAGACATGAACCATCCAGTCTGACTCATTAGAAATTTAGTAAAGAAGTAAGATCAGATTAGGTTGTAATAATTAGAAGTGGTTAGCACATCTCTACTAGTGGTTTCGTTGTTCGAGTAATTTGGTTTCCCACTTTCGGGTACTCAACTGAGTTCACGTAATGATGTCAAAAAGCAGGTTCTTTGTGTAAGTTGCAAATAAAATTCAAGTGTCCATTGGTGACGTGCTCATGAAAGAGATTGGCTATAGGTCCTTTGTGAATTCGGAGGGTACATGTCTAAACCCTATAAACACGTTACTTTAAATACATAATTTATTACGCTGAATAGATGTTCATATAAGTTAATACACTGCTTGCGGCTGTTTAGTTGGCACAGATTCTTCTGCCAACTGAGCAAAAGTACACACAAAAGTGGAGTTGAAGACCCGTTCATGATCTCACAACGTCATGGTATACAACTGTCGTGTTCAATAGAGAAGAGATTCACTCTTCCCTTACATTCGTTCTGCTTGTTTTGACTTTTTAGTGAAGCTCACTGGTTTAATAGTTAGTTAGACATTGTTTCAAAAGTCAACACAGTTTTTGTTGCTTTTAGACATAGTTTTAGTGACGTTGTTGCCTCAACTCCACCTCCTGGGTCTGTTCGGGAACATATTATAATATGTGCATAATATTATTTATTATGTTTATGCGGGATTTATTAAGCGCCACCTGCATCCTATTAAATATTTTACGATTCACGTCTGTGTGAACTGTGTAATCATCACAGTCATGCTGATAAAGGGACATTAGGATATAAAATGGAGATGAGGTCAAACACACACTCTTATTTGGACATGTATTACCTAGTTTACAAGCGCACTTTTGCCGACGATGGCACAATTTAAACATACTTTGCAATTCAAAGCATTTCCAATAGCTGCTCAGGTCTTTTAGGTGTGTCAGCTAAAATTCCACTCGAGTGTAATTTGAGATATTATTTAGTCTAAACTTATAGTTTGCACAGGGAACACAACAGTATAGTGCAACGTGTATTGTGTATTGTGGCTTGCATTCACTTGTACATTAATTATGAAGAGTATTATTATGATATTGTTACCAATTTACAAAGGTTTAGTTAATACAAATACAATGTTAGCTTACGTTGTTAACACCGTTGGGTCAAATTTGGGCACACAAACACCACTATTATTCATGACGGTTAGGATTGCTTTGAGACTTAAGTGCTTTTGTACACCTTACACCGGGTTTACAAAGCTATTTTTTAAACTAATGACGGAAGAAGCCCATTCAGAAATGATAAGTCGACTATTTTAGTACTTGTGAAAGTGTGGATTACGTTTACATAGTTAGTGCCTTCGGGAATCAGACAGGACAATGTAACCATCGGTAGGATCGCATTAATAGCTTGTAGCCAATGCGAAATTATCTATACGATTCATCAGCTAAATGCTCTGATGGCGACCATACTGGCTCATAATCACAGCTTAAAATTGCAATAAAACTCTTCAATGGAATCACCGCATCATCATTGTTTTCTACTTTACTATTGTTCTTTGGTATGGCGTGGAGTAGGCGAACAAAGAGATTGCAATGATTGATATTCTCAGTCGTTGTACTATAATGTATCCGCTGTAGTGTGTTAGAGTGAGTAAAATACAAGATCAACACATCAGCTATCGGGCCACTAATTTCCTGTTGTAAAATCAGCAGACTGTACGCAATAAGCTTCACAGTGTGGACATGTACCACACGAAACGCCAAGCAAATCTACTTGGGCATGAATAAGTATCTACTCTAATGTCAATCCTCCCCTGCGCACATTGTTTGATTTTGAAGGGCATGGTTATGGCCAAGTTGAGCCTCCTCCCTCGTCAACACTTTGTTTCATCTTCTATGTCGATTTTTGTTTTACAATTTATTTATCGCAAGTAGCGAGCTCTTCAGTTTTATCTCGACTTTCAGCGGAACAAAAATTCCAAACCTTTTGAGGATTTCCATCAGTGATTTGAATGGGCTGTAGAGGAACAAACCTGGTTTGAATTACAGAAAAAAATACCTCCTTCAATTATTTCAATAAGGTGTGAACATTTTCATTGCTTTTTAAGTGCACGAACTTTACCATAGATATAGTTTGTTCAAATGAACCTTTGACTTTAACGGTGATGTGTTAATAGCTCTTATTGTTTATATGATTAAGTTTGTGCAAAAACGATTTTTAGCTGTGACCGACACCAATTCTGAGGTAAAATGTTTGCGTCATACTTGGTATTTTGCTTTGATCTTTGCCTACATTTTACTTTTATCAGAATAAAAGTAAAACAAAATAAGGCCACGCTACAAAAATTGTGATTGATTCTACAGATGTAAATTTTAAGGAAATTTTTGGGAGAATACCTAAATCTGCGATTTGTAGTAGCCAACTTTTTGCAACCGCGTGTTCCTGTCCAGTGTTCCTCTAAAAACTTTAAGCTAGGTTAAGTAGGTTTACTTATGCCGTCATTATTTATTCATCTTGAATCTCGAATTGGTGGTGAATCTTAACTGGTTTGCATGTATTACTTACTTATTTATATGCAGTGAGAAGTGGACAAAAGTTGACTACTGAAACTGAATTATTCAGAGCTTGTGTGAAAATAAGTTAAAGAGCACGTGCAGAAATGAAAGTGTGGGACATAGAAAGTTGAATTAAAGAGGACAACGCAGCAAAACTTGGTAACTTTTCCTGGTTGCGTTCCCAAGAAAATAAGGAAATGGTTGTTTTAACCTCAATTCTGGAAAGTTAACAAAAGACTCATTAAAGAAACGCGAATACTTTTTTGGAACTGGCACGATAATTTGGTTCAGGACAGAGGAAGGATCTCATTACAATACTTTCTTCATTATTCCAACTGTGCATGTTTTATGTATACTTAATTCTCGTGAGATTTTGATGAATGTTAAATGTAAACAGACAAACAGAGGAAAACTTATTGTACTTTGCACTTAAATGATGACCTTAATCGTAGCATGCCAGCAAGTTTGAAGGTTTATAGATGTTTCAAAAAACAACATTATTTTAAGCCACACTTCGGAAAATACCACTAACCACTCTGTTAAGTTGTTAAAATGTGACCGCTTCGATTGTATATCACAACAACATTGGTGTATGAGGATGAGTCTGAAAATCGATTTATCGTTGGTTAAATTCTGTAGCTTAAAAATATGCGATAATAGCCAATGGTCATATTTAGTTTGATCGTTGAAAGAAAACCGCAAATACTCCTGGGTCAAAATACTTTTGTAACTTGCCGTTATATGTATTTGAATCGTTTGTCATTAAGTTCTGTACAGAAATGTAGCATGTTAATTCACAAGAGGTTCAAACTTTGCTTTGAATTGTCTAAAAGTATTTAAAAGCTATTCCTTTTACAAACAAGTGGCCAAAGTTTTAGAGAGCACCATTCCAACAAAGAAAATGTTTAACCCGTGTTGCCCTATTTTTCTATTTCTATTTGAGTGAGCTACAATTTCAATTTCATAGCAATACAATCCTACTGTGGATATTTTGGTTTTTAGAACGGCCAGGTCAACGAAACATTTTCGATTTGTCAAATAATATGATCTGTCAGTTTCAGAAGTTGAGTTTACTCTTGATGCCTCGTGAAATTATTATGGTAACTGATGTGGAAAGCATGAGTCAATGTTTTGATTCTGGACATCTCCGGGCTTGACTTGCACACGTGTGTAGTAAATTGCAAAAAAAAGACGTCAGAATGAAGTAACACTGTGATTACTGTCAGAGGTTACTCATGCAAGATGACAACTGTTATCAATCTCATTTTTTCATATAGTCAAGCTTCCACCTACGGAAATGCCAGATGCCCCTTGGTTTTGAAAGTAATTTATAAAGAAAGCTCCAGGTGAAATGAAAATGTCACGGGGTGAGATTCCGAAAACCCTGCACAGGCAATGAACATCATATGACCTTCAGGTTATGTATTGTGAGAGTTTGGTAATTTAGTAAGCTAGGAAAAAGTGGTCAATTAATGAAGCTGCAAAATGTATAACACTAGAGCGTAGTCCTCAGTCTTTCATCTCAGTATTCGTTCTTCGATGTTTTGGATTTATTTGCATAACTTTTAAGACAAGCCTGGTTCATAATAATAGCAAATAATAGACCCGGGCATCTGGAAAGGTTCATCTTTTTGAACTGGAAGTTGAAAGGAAAAGGAAACATATTTTTCTACGAGCCGTCCCTCCAAGGAATGTGGTTTATATGTAGTTGAATGAAAACTTGATATTTGAGAATAAAGGAAATAAAAGGGTATGACTGTCAGTCAGAGCTTCCAAAACTGAAATATTTTAAGCTAAGTATTACATACACTAATGAGAGAGTTCAAAAGAAGGAAAGTACCACTATCTTTTCGGGAATATTCAAGCTTTCCACATACGTAATATGCTCTCTTTTCAATTGTCTCGCTGCCTCTCGTCTCGGCCACTTGTGCAGAAATATGCAAAGAACGAGACGGCTGCTTATCATCGGATGGACACGTTACTGCATTCATGCGTCTCTGTGAGAAGAAGTTTCTCTTTATTTTCATTCAAGCAAGAAAGACGTTTCATTCGGCCGTGTAATACCCAGGTATGTACGGTAGCTATCGTAGGTAGGTATGTGAGATATCTGGAGAATGAAACGAGGTTTGTCTTTTAAGTAAAAAGTAAACCTTTTTTTATACGAACTACTGTCAACCTCTGTTTGAAACCTCAACGTGCATTCTTTACTAATTTTAGAGAACTCCACATTTAGTTTGCTGAGTGAAGTACCATTATTAGTGAAGCTGTTACCTACCCTAGGTTGGAAAGCGTATTTACGTATTTAGTATTTTCCTAACCAATATTGTATGTAGAAAAAGTGACGTTGGGAAAGGCCCTGTGCTATGTACATGTACCAAAAGTAGAAACTTTCACAATTTATGTATATTTTGTTTTTGTCTGGAAGTCATTGCAGCGCTGCAATGCATACAAAGAATTTCTTGTTCACGTCTTGACATGTCAGTGCAACTTCAGAGACTTCACTCTCAGCTCCAGTGGATGTAGAAGAGACACTTCCATTCCATGTAACTCGGTGGCTCGATAAAAAGGAAAGAAGTTATCAGCCCGATAATGTGGTTAAAAGAGCAAACTCCACTGTGGAACGTGTAATCGAAAACGGAAATTTTTACATGCGGGCTTCCCCTCGCATTGTGTACAAAGCTCACGACTCCATCCCTAAAAAAACGTTCACTAGTATGAACTGAACGGAAAAGAGTTAGTTGAATGATGATGGAGTCGGGAAAATCGAAAGAAAAAAACTGGCGTTTTTTCCTCTCTGAGGTATATTTTTCTCGTCTTTAAAAAGAATATTATCTTCCGAGAATGTCATTCTGTCTTGTTACGAAGCTATTTTCTCTGTCTTCTCGTTCTTCTTTGAGTATTCTAAGCTGTCGGTTACATTGGTAAGTCAACCTCATTACGGATTTTTTCAAACGACTCACAAAGGAATGAAAGGAGAAACATGCCAAAAAAGAAAAAGCACCTCTTTAAAGTTGGTTTAGTTAGTCCTGTTATTCATAAGTATTTGTCATTTTGAACATGTTGTCTACATGTGTAAAAAACATGCTTTCATACGTCAGAACAGCCAAAAATGGAAAAAATCGCACTAAATATCAACCACCAACCACTAATGACTAACGGCATGACTTAAACACTCATCTTCAAAAGAGATCGGCATAAGTGTGTACTCATCGTGATGAAAGCAACGTTTTTCAGTTTAATAAAACGGTATTAATAGACTAATTTCGTGGTAAATTTTCGTAAAAAAGGATGTTGTGAAGGCATACTTAAAATGGATGTGTTTAGCCATATGTTTATAAACATGATGAGATGCTCGCATGGTTTTCTGAAATCTCATCTCAGCTTTTCACAATTTGTGCTACCAATTTTCATGTAATAATGAGGTGTTGCATTATTATATTAAAGAATTGTACCTGGTGAAAATGATAGAGATGAAGAGACACATTTCCCCGTTGCCCCAATATGTGGGAGTTAGTTTTGCAGAAAATAATGGAATGCTACCTATGCAGAATTTTATTTTATTTTTAATGTACTTCATAGGAAAATTATGTAGACATCCGCCGACGAATTTGCTGATTGCATATAAATGGACAACTATCTGAAATGTTGCAATGACTTTGCTTTATTATACAGGACACTTCCTTCCGAATACTAAAAATAGATGTGGGCAATTTGTCGCATTTGCATTTATTGTGTTGTTGAGATGTTCAATCTTGTGACTCCAAACCCACATTTCGACCGTATTAGATAAGAGTCGGTTTTGTTATTATTTGAGAACCATTTGCCAATACAACAATAAGTCTGGCCTGAATTTTGCTGAATTGTGATAAAACAAAAGGTTGGTTGGTATATCTGCTATGCTGACTGATTGAGTTTTTGGTTCTGCTACGCTGTTTATTATGTTAGTTCAAATAAATAATAAGAAATCTAATGAATGAATGCATTGTTTTTCATTTGGAAGCATAACTGGAGAATAATAAATCTCCGGCGAAGAGTAGATAATAGGGCGAAATATGTTTCTTTCAGCGGAAGGAGCATTGGAACGAACGCAAAGAAAAAGAAATGTGCATGACACAGTCGAAACTCCTCCTCAAACATGTTGAAGATACGAATACGAATTGGAGTGTGTGGAAATGGAATGGAATGGAATGTAATAAAAATAGACGTCACATTATTATTTAGAAAATAGTGGGTGCAAATGTGTCTGTGATGTATTAGAGTCTTAATCTAAATATACCGTGTAACTCAAATAACAGATGCTAAATTTATGCTAATGTGCTCGCGAGTGTAAGAAAAGAAAGCTCGCTGCTGCTTCTTCTTGCAAAGGTCTGAGGCGTTGCAAGTGGAGTAGCGGCGGGCGGCTGTGGTAGTGTCAGACGGATGAGTTCCAACACGAGAGTAGTCCCTATTTCGGCATTTTCCTCATGTTCATCTCAATGAACTTAGTGAAAACGCACTGTTTTATCTATTTGTCTGCTTGGAATTTCAGCTGAGCGAAGCCCCGTCCGAGAGCGGAGAAACTTCAGCAGAGCTCAACGGTCTAATCGAAGCTGCAACCGGGTCCCCTATATATGTTACATCAGCTTCCGAACTGAACAGTTCTCAGTCAGCTCTTCATCGAACGGCTGCTGCTGCCGGTGAGGAAAGTGAGGAGGGGAAACCGAGTAGTCCGGCTCGCTCAACTCCTACTTCTTCCACCGTTACTACCAGAGCTGTAATTTCTACTGGACCTGAAGTGTCACCTAGCAGGCGAAGTACTTCTAGTGGACATAACAATGTGACAGTTGTCGGTGTCATCAGTACATCTTCAGTTGGAGGTATTGCATTACAGCTAATCATGCATTTCTAAAAGTAACCGTATTTTACACGATTTATTTACAAGAAATTACTTTCACAATATGCAGACAATGTTCTTTTAATTATTTCCGAAAAAAGTTCAGAGCTATAATTTCATTCTGAAGTGATCAATTGTTCAATATAACTCAAGTATCCTTTAAACAGTTGGAAAGATAATAGAAGTAGAACTTTTTTGTTTCCTTTCAAGAAAGTGGAAGGAGAAAAATGTTTAATGCTCTTTTAGATATATATTTATATGGGAAGATACCAAATGCTTTAGATAGTAGATTGATAAAGGATACAAGTTTGAAGCGAAGGTTGTGATTTAAAGTTGGTAGTGATACGACTCGTGTGACATAAACTTTCCGTAAAAAGTTGTCGCTTTGGTGTTGCGTTGCGTTGTTTAAAAGTGGTAATGTTAAACTTGTTATCGTAGGCACGTGCCTGCCTAATGGGCAGTATTCATCAGGAGCAACGACAGGTGATAGAAGTACAGCATCTTCTGTTGGAGAACCAGTCCTTCCAGCCAAAAAGTCCATTAGTAAAGAAAGTGTCAAGTAAGTGAAATGCCTTTTTAAACTTAATAACATGAATTCACAGATGAACAACGACTCCGTAAACGAAAAGGTCTTTTCCATTTACAATTTATGTCTGTCTCATCATCATGATCATCATCTTCCGTCCTAGTGGCGGTGTTACGAGTAGTACGTGTTCCGAATCGTCTACAATTTTCACTTGGAAACTAAAAGAATACCTCCTTTAATAGGAAACACGAAATTGTTTAACATGTGAAGGGAGAGAAGCCACCCAAGAACACACGCGTTAAGTCCCATGTAACGTTTTACGCATATTTCATGATATTATGCATAATATGCACAATGGTCCCAATGCATTTTCTCCCAAAGATGTAGTCTCCGGAGAGAGAGAGTGAATAAAGATAAGATGGAAAGTTTCGACGTAAAACACGTATTTCTCTCTTCTCGACTTAAATCATAGGTATATCTTTCGCTTTTCTCATGAGGACTGTAGGTAGATTGGAGTTTTTTTTATAACGCACACGTTGATCGATTTCTGCGCTCCTCCGGATCCAATATTTTGAAACCTTCAGGAAGAATACTGAAGAAGACAAAGTGTTATTTAAAATGCGTATGTGGTGTGTGCATCGTTTTGTGAGAATACTCCGTGGCTAGGGAAGAGGTGGATGACACAACGACTCTGAAAATTGTATGTGGTGAACTATTAGGAACTCTATAAAACTCAAAACATCCGAACTCGGTATTTGCTTTTTTACGTGTTTCATACGGTCGTAGTCGTGATGATCATTGCCTTCTTCCTTCCGACTCCTTCATAGGATAATCATGTGTCGTTGTAAATATATGATATAGGGTGATTGGCAATTTTCAATCTCGTTTTACGATTATGCCCACTGGGACAGGAGTCTCTTAGGAAATGCATAACATTGAATGTGTGCTTCATGTGTGAAATCGTTACATTCAAGATTCTCTCCTCGGCTTAAGCATTAGCATTATGTTGCGGACTTACTCTTTATCTGGCTGTTGCATTGCATCTTGTCAGTCAAGGCTCTCT